>PVJL010001042.1:137881-305109 GCA_004026885.1 Lyroderma lyra
TTTTTTTTTTTTTTTTTTTTTTTTTTTTTTTTTTTTTTTTTTTTTTTTTTTTTTTTTTTTTTTTTTTTTTTTTTTTTTTTTTTTTTTTTTTTTGCTTTTTGGTATGTGGGTAGCTCCCTGACTGGGGATCGAACCCAGGCCGCAGTGCTGACAGCGCCAGCGCCGAAGCCTTAAGCCACTACACCATCAGGGAACTCCCCATACTTTGACATATATATGAGTATAGGTTTTTTCTGTATTAAAATATAGAGTATTGCCTTACATGAATTTTTATATTAATTACAAGGTCAGACAGTTTCATGAACTCATCCTAGAAAAAGTGCTATATACCTTATTGCTGAATATCACTACAGTCCCCTTCGAAGTATTCCCCTTGGGAAGCTATGCACAGATACCAGTGCCTAGTCCACCCTTCAAAGCAGTTTTGGAACTCTTTTTCTGGAATGGTCATCAGAGGTGTCGTCATCCTCAAAATCTGACAGTTAAGTTCACAAACTTGCCATCATGCGTTCTTGTTAGCAGCACTGTACAAACAACTCGGTAAGGTGTCATAACCTTGGCAAGGTTTAGATCTGTGGATGTAAAAAGAGTCATTGTTTTTCATTTCAGCTTTCTTCTTGTTTTGAGGGTGGGAGTCATGATTTCCAAGCTCCTTACATGTTGGACCAGGAAATGGAAGTCTAATAGTGATATATAAAATTATAAATACATACTTGTTGCTCTGTGGTTTAGATCTGGCTGATCTAAAAAGAGACATTGTCATTGTTATAACCTTGGTAAGGTTATGACACCTTACCAAGTTGTTTGTACAGTGCTGCCAATGTAAACACATGGTGGCAAGTTCACGAAATTAATTGTCAGATTTGGGGACTATGACAGCTGTGATGGACATTCCAGAAAAAGAGTTCCAAAGTTGTTTTGAAGGTTAGACTAGGCACTGGCGTTGTTGCATAGCTTCCAAGGGGAATACTTCCAAAGTGACTATAGTGATATTCAGCAATGAGGTGTGTAGCACTTTTTCTAGGATGAGTTTGTGAAATTAATTGTCTGGCTTCATATATCATATTTCTTACTTGATAATTTTTTCTCCATGCAGTACTGTTTTAACATTACGTGAGTTTGTGTGTGTGTGTGTGTGATATAATTAATTTTAAAACTACTTTTGATTATTATATTTTATGAAGTTATACATATTCTTAGCTGTTTCTCTATTGATGGTCATTATATTGCTTCAGCGAACATCCTCTTTTCTTTTTATTTACCTTCCTCCTCCATCCTTTACTTCTGGTAACCACTGAGCTGTTGCCTGTGTCTGTGAGTTTTTCTTTGTCTTGTTCGCTTGCTTTCAGTTTTATATCCCATATATAAGTGAAAGCATGTGGTTCTCAACTTTTTCTTATTTTGCTTAGCATGATAATCTCTTGTATTGTTAATGTTAAATAAAGAAAGAATAACACAGAACTCTTCTGGTTCATATATTATAATATATATGCAGAACACAAAGACAGAAAGAATATACCTAACAATTTCTATGGGATTGTGTGAGTATCAGTCAGGGTTTGATCAGAAAAATGAGTGAAATAAGGCTGGGGTTCCCACATTGTGTGCTGAGGCACCCCCAGGGCTACAGTAATTTCACAGGAGTGCCATGGGGTATTTTCAGTTTTCTAGGGCTATACATTGATACCTTACTTTTCCTGGGAACTACAAATTTAAGATAGTTCAGAGTTTCCATATAAGATTGTAGTACATCCCTTTCAAGATTGTCACATCCTTGCAAAGCTGGGTTTCCAGTGGTGTGAAATAAAGCAATATGGAACAGTAACTGAGGATGTCAGGGTCCAATGGATTCCAAGATTTGAGAATGGGGCCATGCCCAACAGGTGTACATATTCCATTGGTGCTGATTATTTTATTTTGTTGTTGTTGTTGTTGTTGTTGTTGTTGTTTATAACCTTTCTAGATGATTTAGTGGCATGAACTGAGATTAGAACTTCAAAGGCAGTTGCATACAAGATGCACTTACTGTTCTTGTGGTCCCTTGAAATATTCTAAAATGTCATGTTAATATATCATTGACATTTATTTACAATTTTTTGTTCCATATTTGTTTGTATGAAATGACATTTTATTGTACCATTTTTAAGACCTTCACATTTCTACTTAAAATAACAATTTGTATTTATATGAAACCAAACCTCCTCTGTATAGAAGAGAAGGTCATAGTTCACCAATCATAATTTAATACATTATCTTTTAAGGAACAAAATTAGCAGTTTGATGTGAAATCTTGAGCACAGAAGATAATGCTTATTTATTTATTAATTTTTTTTCTTCTTTTGTTCCCCACTCCAATGTCTACCTCTACATCCTCTACCCGCCCCTTCCCTCCTTTTCCTCTGGGTAACCACTAAACTATTATCTGTGTTTATGAGTTTTTGTTTCTTTGTTTGTCTTGTACATTTGTTGCTTTCACTTTTGTATCCCACGTATGAGCAAAGTCATATGGTTCTTGACTTCTGTCTGACTTATTTTGCTCAGCATGATAATCTCAAGATCCATCCATTTTTTCGCAAATAGCAGTTCTTTTCTTATTGCTGAGTAGTATTCCATTGCGTGTATGTACCACATCTTTATCCATTCCTCTGTTGAAGGACACTTTAGTTGTTTCCATGTCTTGGCCATCGTGTATAATGCTGCAGTGAACATCAAAGTACATATCTTTGCAGAAAAAAATTTTTAGATTGTTTTTCACAGGGGCTGTACCAATTTAACATTTGCACTAGCAGTGTATGAGGGTTCCTTTTCCTCCACAGCTTCTCCAACACTTGTTATTATGTGTCTTGTTGTTGATAGCCATTCTAACAGGTGAAATTTGCATTTCCCTAATAGCTAGTGAAGTTGAGCATTTTTTTATATATCTGTTAGCTGTTAGTATGTCTTCATGGTAGAAGTGTCTGTCTGTTCAGGTCCTCTGCCCATTTTTTAATTGGATCGTTTGGAGTTTTTTTGTTGTTGAGTTGTATATCTGTTGTTGCGTTCTTTGTATATTTTAAATATTAGCTCCTTATCGGAGGTGTTATTTGCAAATATCTTCTCCCATTCATTTGGTTGCCTCTTTATTTTGTTTCTTTTGCTGTGCAGAACCTTTTTAAGTTTTAATTTGATGTACTCCCATTCATTTGTTTTTGCTTTTAATTCCCTTACTTTGAGGTCAAATTCATAAATTCCTCCTCGAACCTAAGGTCCATAAGTTTAGTACTGATGTTTTCTTCAATGCATTTTATTGTTTCACGCCTTATGTTGAAGTCTTTGATCCACTTTCAGTTAATTTTGGTATATGGTGACAGGTTGCAGTCAAGATTCTTTCTTTCGCATTTGACTTTACAATTTTCCCAGCACTGTTTATTGAGGATGCTTTCTTTTTTCCGTTGTATGTTTTTGGTTCCTTTGTCAAAAATTATCTGCTCATATATATGTAGGTTTATTTCTGAGTTCTCAATGCTGTTCCATTGGTCTGTGTGTCTCTTTTTTCTGCCAGTTCCATGCTGTTTTGATTGTTGTTGCTTTGTAATTTAAATTGAAGTCAGGGAGTGTGATGCCCCTAGCCTTGTTCTTTTTTTGTAGGATAGCTTTGGATATTCCAGTCTTTTATAATTCCTTATGAAGCTGATGATTTTAAAATCCTATTTCTTGAAAGAATGTCATTGGGATTTTAATGGGGATTACAATAAATCTGTGTATTGCTTTAGGTAATATGGCAATTTTAACTATGTTCATTCTCGCCCCCCCATCCATGAACACAGAATATCTTTCCATTTCTTTGTGTTTTCTTCAATTTCTTTTAATAGTGTCTTATAGTTTTCAGTGTGTAAGCCCTTCACATCCTTTAAGTTTATTCTTTTTGTTGCAATTGCAAAGGTATTTTTTTTCATTTCTTTGTGATGTTTCATTGTTAGTGTATGGGAATGCAGTGGATTTTTGTACATTGATTTTGTTCAGTGAATATCTTTGTACATATTTTCTTATATACAGAAACCAAGGGTTCTTTAGAGTATATATATAGAAACAAATGTCATATAGAAATACAGATAATAATATCTTAAGGGATATTTCTGAATTGCCCTCCAAATGGTTTTTCCAGTCTATTTCTGTTTCATGTTAATAGAATATGAGAGCTATCAAACTTAAAAAAATTTTCCATTATATTGTTGTTAATAAACAATATCTTTGTTTTAAGTTGCATTTTTTAATGAATTTGACCTTTTTTCATGTCACTAGACTTTTAGAATTACTACCTCATTAAGTTTGTATTAATATCTGAAGTATTTATATGTATATTTATATGTATGTCTTTTTTCACTTTTATATAGATAAGTATACACATTTATATATATCATTACATATATCCTTTTTCTCTTACATACTTAGAAATAGTTTTTTTCAGTCTGTTCCTTGTCTTTTTATTTGTATGATATTCTTTTTTATCCTTTACTTTAATCCTATTTATATCTTTGAATTTAAAGTGTTTCTGTTGTAGAAAGCATATAGTTGGATCATGTTTTTTTTTTAATCTGTGCTGTCAATCTCTATCTTTTGATTTGAGTGTTTAGTCTATTTTATCATTAATATAATTACTCATAAAGTAAGATTATCATCTAACATTTTGTATTTGTTTTCTGTGTATCTTTTGTCTTTTTTTGTTCTCTATACCTTCATTACTGCCTTCTTTTATATTAAATAGATATTTTTTAGTATGCCATTTTAATCCTCTTGGTATTCTTTTACCATATTTTCTTGAATAATTTTTCTTGTGCTTGTTCTAGGAGCACAGTTACCATATTAAATTAAAATAATCTAGTTCAAATAAGTAACACCTTAATTTTTAACAGTATATAAAAATTTTGCTCCAATATAACTCTATTCCCTCCCCACTCCTTTGTACTATTATAGTCATACAGATGACATCTTTATATATTATCAGCCCATCAGCACAGTAATATAATGTTGATAGATGCATGGTTTAATCAGAGAGAAGAAAAGAATACAATCAAATATGTTTTTACTGTCTTTTTTTTGATCTTCCACATTTTTTTCATTTTTTTATTATTAAATTTATTGGGGTGACCCATTGGTTAGTAAAATTATGCTTTTATATTTATCTACATAGTTATCTTTATCAGTGCTCTTTATTTCTTTGTGTGGGTTTAAGTTACTCTCCAGTGTCATTTTAGCCTGAAGAGCTCCCTTTAGTATTTCTCAAAGTTTTTGTTTACCCAGGAATGACTTAATTTTTCCTTGGTGTTTGAAGGATAGTTTTACTGGATATAGAATTATTTGTTGATTGCCTTTTTTTTTTTTTTTTTTTTTTTTTTTTTTTTTTTTTTTTTTTTTTTTTTTTTTTTTTTTTTTTTTTTTTTTTTTTTTTTTTTTTTTTTTTTTTTTTTTTTTTTTTTTTTTTTTTTTTTTTTTTTTTTTTTTTTTTTTTAGCACTTTCAATATGTAATTTCACTGCCTTCATGTCTTCATGGTTTCTGATGTAAAATCAACTGTCAGTCTTATTGAGGATCCTGTGTACATGTTGAGTTGATTTTCTCTTGCTGCTTTCAGTATTTTCTTTGCCTCTAGCTTTTGCCAGTTTGACTATATGATGTGTTTATGTGTTGATTATCTTTGAGTTTATCTTGCTTGGAGTGTGTGAAATTTCTTGGATATACAGATTAATGTTTTTCATCAAACTGGGTTAAGTTTTTGGCCATTATTTTGTTAAGTATTCATTTTGCTTTTTTCTTGCCTCTCCTCTTGGGATCACTATTATGTTTATGTTAGTATGCTTGTTGGTATCCCCTAAGTCTGTAACACTCTGTTTCATTTATTTTTCATACTTTTTTCTTTCTATTACTCAAACTACATAATCTTAATTGACCTGCCTTTACATTTGTTGATTCTTTCTTTTTTGTGATTCACATCTGCTGTTAAGATTTTGGATTTTTCATTTCAGATACTGTATTTTGCAATTGCAGAATTTCCACTTGGTTCATTTTAAAAATAATTTATGTCTCCTTATGATATTCTTTGGTAGCATATCATTCTCCTACTTTCTCATACTTTTCTTTAATTCTTTCAGTATGTTTTCCTTTAGTTCTTTGAGTATATATTTACAAAGTAGATTAACTGTTGCTAAGTGAATTCTTGTTTCATAATCTGAATAGCCAGAAAGTTCAAATAAATTGAACACTTTCATTACAATAATAAATACTGACAATGCGATCCATGAAGTACAATAGATCCTGAGTGCCAATCAAAGGAAGTTGAATTATGAATTACATATAACACACAGATATTTTAATTTTTTATTATTTTAAGAATTAGTAAGCCATGTAGCAACACTAATTTGAAACCAGTCTCATTACTTTATGTTTACTTAATATGTGGTAGTTCTTGTTAATCAATTTATTAATTTAACCTTTCTCAAGATAAAAATCCAGCAGGGATATTTATTAATCTACCCTGAAGCTAATTTTGTGGCAGTTTTATTTTTGTTTTATGTATGTCTGTTGGCATCAATTTAACATGAAAATAAAAGACTAGACTTACTTTTCTGTGTACAAATTTTATTTGGTTATTAATTTGTTTTAATGGAGCTAGTGTTAGCCTGCTAAACTGCTCATTATTTTTTTGGGGGGGTTCTTCTGGCTTTTTTTACTTATTCACAAATACCCTACATCGGATGTTAAAAAGGAAAAAAATTAGTACTGCTGTAGCAAGATTACAAATGGAAATGCATCTCAAGAAATAAATGGTCTTATTTTATTGTAACCTATAATATACCTACATTACTTTAAATTATATTTTATTTTTCTGTTTACAGGTATAGATTTAAAATTGCATGTTATGAGTTTTTAAGTAAAAGTTGGGTTTCGGTTTTAAAAATAGCTTTCTGTGTTGGAAAGAAGCATCCTACTTTTCTGTCCCAGTTCTATCTTAGCTTTATTATTTATTAATAAGTAGACATTTAAAACCAATTACCATGGGCAAGGCAAATGATTATTTTTGTACACCCTCTTTTTCTTTAGAAACAGCTCTTGGTGCATTAGCGAGAGTCCTGAGAGAAGACTGGAAGCAAAGTGTTGAGTTAGCTACAAATATAATTTACATTTTTTTTTGTTTTTCCAGGTAAGTATAAAAATTAGGATATAAAAGTACTGGTCTCTCTGTATTTCACTCTGTGTCTGGTTTTGGTTTAGATTGTAGATTACTAGTGAGCTCAGTCTTTATGTCTGCCCATGCCCTGCCACTGGATTCTTAATCCTGTTTCCCATTCTCTTACCTCTCTGTTTTTGTCTTTCACTAGTCTGTACTCACCCATGCATGCATGTCCGTGCCTTCGTGTGCACATACACACAGTAGGGTAGTGTAAGGGTTTGGCGGTTTAGAGTATCGGTTCTGGAAGTAGACTGGATTTGAATCCAAGTCTTGTTGTTTATTAACTGTGTGGTCTTGGTTATATTACTTAACTTCACTGTGCCTTGGTTTTCTCAGCTAACAGTGGATAGAAAGTAAATGTAGCACCCTCTTCAGATAGTTTTTAGAATAAAGCCTGACCCAGAGTAAGTACCAGTAATTGTTATTATTTTATACAGACACACACACACACGTGTGTATGTGTGTGCAAATTCATTCCTGGTATTCATTTATATATATTATTTTACAAATATATTCTTTAGAAAAATGTTTATTGAGCCATTGTAAAAAGTTTTTAACCAATTCCCAGAGAATTGCCTGCCTATATTCTAAAAATAGTCAGCATTGTCAAATAAATATTTCCTGAGTAAATACTTGGGTGACTGAATTGCCTAAGAAACATGCAAAACCTGATAGCTGATACCTCACTAATTTATTCTCTGGTATCAGTTTTATTCAGTTATGGTATTGTTATATTATTAGTTTTGTTAGACAGTAGTCTGAAAATTTATTTTGAGAGTATCTGAAAGGTTAAAATGGTGGTTAATTAAAAAAAATGTTGTATGTTTTATTGAATTTCTAACTTAAAAATAATTTCATTTTAGATAATAGTAATATAAAATATAGTTCATATAATCTCATAATTTTAAGTCTTTTTAGTATGTTATGAGTGCATTCACTTAATGAAATATATGTATCAAAAAATTTTTTACATTATTTGTACCACTGTTTATGCAAAACAAATTTCCTAAACCCACAAAAACGTATTTCTTTAAATGCTTATTAAAATCTCGTCTTTAAAGCTTTTCTCAGTTTCATGGACTTATCACTCACTATAAAATTGGAGCTCTCTGTATGAATATCATTGATCATGAATTAAAAAGACATGAGCTTTGGCAAGAAGAACTTTCTAAGAAGAAGAAAGCTGATATCCTTTTAGAATGGTCTTTCACTCCCCCCACCCCATTGTCTGTTGCTATGAGCTTTGGCCGGATGGAGTAGTTTTATTTGTTTACATTGTTTTTTTGCCATTCATTACTTGGGGAATTGCAAGAGTGTTTTAAAAGTTAAGATGAAGATTGAAGCTCTCAGAATGAATAAGTTTGAGTAAAGATATATATGAGTATATATAAATATATCTTTGTATAACTTTGATGAGTTGAAAAAATAGAGGGAGCAAATAATAGTGGTCCTGTATAACTGAATTGGTGCGTCTCTTAAGTACCTACACTTATGTTACCGTAAGATCCTTTGATTAGCTGAAGTCTGGCTCACCACTGTTGCTTATGTAGTTCTGTGTAATAGGTGATTTTGATGGAGGGATGAGAATTTGCTGAATATAGTTTTAAATTCTACTTTCCTAGTTAAGCGCAAAAATAATTTTTTTAAAATGTTCAAATTTAAGAGGCCTGCGGACTGATAGAACCTGTGAAGGGAACCTTAAAATGTATCTATGTTAACATATCTTTTAATATATGAATCCTTTCTGCAACTTCCTTTACAAATGGGTTATTTAGTCTTTTCTTTAACAGTGTCACTATTTATTGATTTAGCATGTTCTGTGGTTTGCATTCTATTTATAATGTTCTTTGTTTAGTGTACTAAAAATCCACTTCCCAATACCTTCTATCCCTAGGTTCTCATCTTGCATACTTAAGCAATCTAAAATAAGGATATTTTCTTCAATATCACTTTTGTTAATTTGGTCTTATATTTGAAGATGTTTATCATATTGTCTCTACATCTTAACTCTTCTAGAGAAAGCCCTGGTTTATTCATATCTGTCCTTACCTGACATATTTTGCAGATCAACAAGCCATACTGGTAAATTTCCTTTGAACCCAGAATTTATTAATCTCTTTTAAAAAGTAAAAGTACTATTCCTGTTGTGTTAGAGTATCCTATGTTTTTAACCTCCCCTTCATGGAACCCCCAAGACATGAAAATACACCCACACACATACAAGCTTTGACTTTTCTTAATTAAGACTTTTCCAGGTTTAGAAACTTTCTATGTGTGTTATAAGCTTCTGACATCTAGATTGATATTGCCTTAAACTGCATGGACAACTCAAAAATCTTAGAGATTTTAGATTATTTCTGGAGTCCCAAGTCTTCTGAATGTACTCCAAATTCATTTAAACTGGAGGGATGCAGAGAGGACCATGAATGAAACTTTTAGCAATCATTAATTTATATGTTGTGATCGATGACAAGAACTGGTATTTTATGAGGACATATTGTATTCCTATAAATATCAAACACCATTGGTTGAAAGGTGCACCATTAAGATGCAGCATTTGCCACTAATGAAAGGGAAAAAATGCTTCTAATTAAACTATGACACATCATGGATTACAGAGAACCTGTAATTACAGTTACACATTCAAATTCTGGAGATGCTGCGATGTGGGAAAATGTGTCTTAAAATCAATGGATTACAGTAATTGAAGGAATATAAAATCGACCTATCAGAATTCTGGCCATTTCTCCTAAAATAGTACTATTTTATTAAGTCTTAAGTCTCCTTGTGTTTTGGTGGAAGTGGTATTCAAGAAGGGATTGTTTTTAATTGCTTGGGGATTCTGAAGCCAGACTGAAGTAACTGGTTATTTCTGCAGGTGTCCAGGAGACTGTTTGGGGCCATAAGATACAATTTAAAAATTTTGTTTACCTCTAACTTTTGGATATTTCTGTTTTGGCATCCAGTCTGAAGTAGTGCTAAAAAGCTTTATACCTAATCCACATCCTTTGAATGTTCTGGGCATCTGTCTGAAGTGAAATCTAATATGCTTATTAACTAAATCATTCACTAAAACAGTAAACTTTTTGGTACATGAACTCACTTGGTAATATGTTGAAAGTTAGAGACTTGTGTACATACATAAGGTACTTACATATGATTTCTGGGGATTTAAGTGTTAAGTGAAGCCCAAATCTGTATTCACCCAAGGTCTCCATGCACATTCTTGAACCCTTGGTTAAGAAGCTCTGTTATAACACAATTATTGTGCAGGGAATAATATTTTAGTTACACTATTGGTTAGAGAAAACAACGATAGTATTTCACATAAAATTTAGTAATGCGTTCTTCATAGTATTTTTCAGTAGGTTTTCTTTGCTTCAATGAGTATGGATGATCCTTAACTTGTTTACTTGATGAAGACCCTGAAAACCAAACCTTGAGAAAAGATTATGAAAAAACCTTTAAAAAATACCAGGGGCTTGTGGTAAAACAGGAACAGCTCTTACGAGGTATGACTTCTTAATGAGAAAAGCATATTCTACGTTTAATTTGTCCCATTTTTTTTGGTCAGATCATTAAAACTAGTATCAGAAAATTGCAAGTTTTCTACATTTTAGTATGCTAACAATTCTTCTGTCTTTAGCATGGGCAATAATGTTTTAAATTTCACTCTACTATTTTCTACCAAAAGGCCCTGTTGAGCTCTTAAATGTATATATATATATATTTGTTATTTATTTATTTACTCAGGTGATTTTTTTTTAATCCATTGTGTAACCTTTTCAATAATAAGAATATTGTCTCTCAAACCCTAATATAGTATTTATATAGTGAATAATTTGTTGCTTTCCTAGGAAATTGATCTAAACATTTTCAAAATATTTCTCTTATTTAATAAAAAGTAGTTTCTTCTTTGGAGACTTTATTGAGAGATTTACAAGTTCACTAATATGGTTTCTCAGTCATTCATAAGATGCAAAATCTTATGAAGATTAGTGAGAATGTTGTGAGGCTTTCAAGTGCACATTCAGTTCCTGCTTTGTAGCTAGTGATTTTTTTTCCAGCTTTATTGAGATATAATTGACATATAACAGTGTACATTTAAGGTATAGAGTGGGATGATTTAATACATGTATATAGTGTAAAATATTTATCACAATGAGGTTAGTTAACACATCCTTCACCTCAGTTAATTACCATTTTGTTGTTGTCATGATGAAAACCTTTAAGTTCTACTCTTATAGCAACATTCAAGTGTACATTATAGTATTATTATAACTATAGTCACCATACTGTTCATTAGCTCCCTGAAATTGATTCATCTCATAACTGAAAGTTTGTACCCTTTAATTAGTGTCTCCCCATTTCCCCCATAATCCAGCCCCTTCTAACCTCTGTTTTTGTGAGTTCAACTATTTTAGATTCCACATGTAAGTCAGAACATACAATATTTGTCTTTTTCTGTCAGACTTATTTTACTTAGCATAATGCCCTCAAGGTCCATCTCTGTTGTCACAAATAACAGAATGTCCTCTCTTCATGGGTGAATAATAATGCTCCATTGTGTATTTATCCATGCCTGTGTATATATCTATTTATATATCTCATTGTTTCAATTCATTAATCCGTTAATGAACACTTAGGTTGCTTTCATGTCTTGGCTATTGTAAATAATGGGAGTGAGCATGAAGTTCAAATATCTCTTTGAGATAATTGTTTCATTTCCTTTGGATACCTACCCAGAAGTGGAATTACTATAAAATATTTTTAATACTTCTTTCCTCATAAAATTGTCTTAAAATTAAAATGAATTACTATTTACATATCAACTAGTACAGTGTCTGGCATCAGTAGGTACTTAATTAGTGGGACTTGCCTTTCTACATCAAATACTTTATAAATAAATTAAATATTTGTTAAATTAAAAATCTATGCATATATTTCTTCTATTCATATGGGTTTAGAGATGGTTTATAAGAGTACATGAAGTGTAATATTAGAATGATGAATAAAATCACAGCTGTGGGAGAACAAAAAGATTATATCGACCATGATAACTTACATAATTCTGACAGAAAACTTTCAAGTCTTAACTCTGAAGCTTTCTGTTAGTCAAGGCAAAATGGAAACATTATCTTTTACATCTCACTATCAAAAGGGAACAATTTTATGAGTTGTGAGAACCTAATCATTTTATTACAAGCATCTAAAAGAAATTTTACTTAGAACTAATAAACAGTGACTTCAACTTTGTCTAGTGTAACAATTATTTTACTGAATTTCATATGGCCATTTCCTATAGTGACTATCAGAAAATCAATTTAAAAATTAAAAATGTAAAAAAAGAAAGAAAGAAAGAAAAATGTTTTAGGATCCTCAAATTCAGCTCTAGCTGTACTATACATTTTGGATTATAGCTCTTTTTAACCTAACAGCCCCTTGTTGAAGTTTTACCATGTTTTCTATTATACATGTATAAAATTATTTTTCCCCATCACTGTTTGCTAACATATACTTTTTTTTTAATTTTTATTTTTAGACTTATTGGGGTGACATCTGTTAGCAAAGATTACATAGGTTTTAGGCATACAATTCTACAGTGCATTGTCAACTTGTTGTATAATAAATTCACCACCTAATGTGACTTCTCTTTCTATCACCTTATATTTAACTTCCAACATATACTTTTAATTGCTATTTGATTATTAATACTGTTAAGCTCTAAACTCCAGAAGGGTAGGAATCATGTCTTGTTTTGGTTGTGTCATTCTCAGTATCATAAGAATATTATTTTATGTATATTATGGTTTATTTTTTATAATATTACTCAATAAGAATGTTTTCTAATGAGTGAATTAATAACTAGTTAAAATTTTCAAAATAATATATTCACTTCTAAGATTTATGTCTGTTACTTTGGTGAGTAGGAAGGATTTACTAAATTATTCAATATGCCAGTCATTTAATTCTCGTCTCTTTTACTTTTCTAGTTGCTCTTTATTTGCTTCTGAATCTTGCTGAGGATACACGTACAGAACTGAAGATGAGGAACAAGAACATAGTCCACATGCTGGTGAAGGCTCTTGATCGGGACAATTTTGAGCTGCTTATTCTAGTTGTGTCGTTCTTGAAGAAACTCAGCATTTTTATGGAGAATAAAAATGATATGGTAACTTACATTGAAACAGTTCATGTTTGTCATTTTCAAGTTAGAATATTTTGATAAAAAGTAAGCACATTATCCCTCTACTGAGAAAATTCTGAATGAAAATTTTACAATAGTGGTAACTCTCTTAAATGGCTTCATTAGGAAATATAATATTCCCTATTAGTTAATTTTCCAGATAGTTAAAGCTTTATGGATAAAAATATTTTCCTAATATTGCATAGAATGAATCTTTTCATATTAAACATGATATAGGAAGTAATTTAAACTTAAGATTGTGCTTCAGAGTTATCTGGGTTTATTATTTTCCCCTAAAGTATTTTTTTTCTCCTGCATTTCTCATATTAGTGTGTAGAGTTGCAGTTCAGCTCAGTCTCTTCTTTCTCACCTGCCATTCCAATTGGTAATCACAACCTGTTGATTCTGCTTCTTAAGTATCCCTTCCATCTATTCCCAGTGCCGTTGTATTAGTTCATGCCCTCTTCATTTATACCTTCTTCATTTCTTGTTTGAATTATGATATTACAGTAGGCTCCTGTTTGCCATTTTATATTGTCAATACAACATCAACTGCAGTGGTCTTTGAGACATACAAGTTGATTTTATATTATTTCTACTTCTGAAAAAGATACATAATATAGAAATGTATAAAGAGAATAAAAATTACTTGCCTTTTCCATGTCATTAAAAAGTCTTTGTTAGAACAGTATTTTATTAAATAAATACATTAACCCTACCTTGTTTTCAAATATTTAAGTTGTTTATAACTTCAGCTATAATAAATACCACTTCAGTGGACACATTTGTACATGCATCTTTGTCTGTATTTCTGAATATTTTCTTAGGATAGATTCCAAGAAACGGAACTATTGGATCATTGGTCTTACCTCCACTGAAGATAATTTTAGAACTATATGCTAATACAAGTCATTATGTGACTATGTATTATATATTGGTATAAGTGGAGTCTCCTTCAGAGAGTTTATAAATATATAGTACTTCTTCAACCCAACTCTTTTTCCTTTTTTTAAAATCAGATGAGCTAAGAAGTAGCTTATGCTTATTAAATGACAGTATGCTCTTTGAAAATATAAGACTGATTTATCAGATTTAAAAGTGTTTTGAATTCTGATACTTGAAATATATGAAATTTTATTTTACCCACAGATATTTAGTATCTGTCATCTTTATCATTAGTATATAATTATTGATGATCACTATATGCCTAACTGTAAGATTGAATTTACTTAAGATAGATTAATCAACATTTAAAAAAATTTATTGATTTATTATTTAAAAAGAATATGATGACATTGTGTTATATATACTCCTGAGTAATTACAGTGTGGCTAACTACTTGCTTCTCCTTGCTGTAAGTTGAAGTATATTCTTTCATTTATGTGTATAGATTAAGTTCACCTTTAGTGGGTTCACAGAATTCAAACTGATTTGTCATTAGCATGTGTCTACTATGTATTGATTAGATTTGTATTCAAGTAATGCACTAATGTGTTTATCAAAAATTATCTCAAGAATATTATTAAAAATTATTTTATGATAAGCTCATATATTCGGAATGTAAATTGTCTCATCAAACCTCATTTTTTATTCAGGAGGAAAATCTGAGGTTCAGAGAAGGTAATACATCGAAGGTCCTAAGAATGATTTGATTAGCCAGCTTTTTACTGTAGGATATGGATGGTATGCATTTCATCTTTTATTGTGGAGGAAGTGCATTTTGTTTTAAGGCATTGTGTAGAATCAGGATTTTTGAAGCTTGACTGTACCTTACATCCATGTTTAGATTTAGTGAATTACCCTCCTAATTTTGCAAATGAAGTAGCAGAGGATCAGAGAGGTTATATAATTTGCACAAAGAAGCATTGCCAGGTATTATGCTTCCTACTTTCTCTGCCTCCAGGACAAAAATTTTTTGTCTTCATGTTGTTTTTTAAAGAAAAACATTTTTACCAAGATTAAGTATAAGCATTTTCTTAAATGGGTACCAGAAACACTGAAAAATAATTACTTATTTGTTGAAATAAATTTACTGATAGATTGTTGATAAACTGTCACTTTACATAGAGCATTTAATAAAAGTATTAACTATAAATTTGATTTTATAAGTATAGAATTGAGAGGGCATTGTATGTTGAGACAATTGCTAAGTTTAGCTTTTGGGATTGGGCTTTTATCAACCTGAGAGACGTGAATAGAAGGTTTTCGTTAGTGTTTAACTATCTGATTGGACTACATGGTAATTTTACATTCCATTCTCTGCAATAGAAATACAAATTAATAAAATAAAAATGCTCCCCAAGTTACTTTATTATTAAGTTTTCTATAATAGCAGTGTGTACTGTAACTTTTTCAAAAGAAAAATATTACTTAATATAATTAGTAACAGATGAAGCCTGTGGCAATTTCATTTAAAAGGGGCTGATATATATTTGTGAGGTTGTATTATTTACTTAAATAATGTTTTCATTTTACTGTTGATGTGAACTAATACTGACCTTGCTTTTAGAGTTATATATTTTAAAGGAAATTTAGTTTACTTAAAAAAACTTTAGTTAATGATTTAAATTGTTTTTATATTTCTTAATACAATATAACAAAAAAGGGAATAAGTCAGAATATAATTTTAAGGGTAACAACACAGGATATATTTTCCTTGGGTTACTTATTTTCTTATTACTAAATTTTGAGAGTTCTTTTTACATTTTGAATGTCTTTTATTACTTACATATTTTGCAAATATTTTCTCCTTTTCTGTGGCTTATCTTTTCATTCTCCTAGGAAGAATATAAGGTTTTAATTGTTATGAAGTCCAGTATATCAAATAATTTTCTTAATGGATTATGTTTTGGTGTTGTATTTAAGCAATCTTTGCTTAACTTTGGTCACAAAGATTTCTTCCTACATTTTCTTCAAGAAGTTTTTTATAGGGTTTGTGTTGTTACTTTTTTTGTTTTGGTCTGAGACATCCATTTTCAGTTAATTTTGTTTATGGTGCAAGGTGTGGATTAAGTTTTATGTTTTGATAAGGATGTCCAACTGTTTCAGTAGCATTTATTAAAAGGACTATTTGCTCTACTGAATTGCCTTTGTATCATATTGAAATTGCCTGTATTACCTTTGTTGAAAATCAGTTGGCTATATATATGTGGTTCTATTTTTGAACTCTCTCTCTTCTATTCCATTGACCCACGTGTCTATGCTTTCACCAATACATCTTTGTCTTGATTATTATAGCTTTAATAGTAAGTTTCGAAATCAGTTAGTATAAGGCCTCAAATATTGTTATTCTTTTTCAGAATTATTCTGGGTATTTCAAATTCTTAACCTTTCCATACCCATTTAGGATCAACTAGTCTATTTCTTTAAAAGGAAAATCCTGGAATCTTGATTGGGAGTGCATTGAATGTATTGGCAGTATTCAATATATTAACCATATTAGTTTTTCCAGTTCATGAACATGGTGTAGCTTTTCATATATTTAGGTCTTTTTTGATTTCTTCCATTTTTTTACAGTTTTTAGCATACATATTTTGCACATATTTTGTTATATTTATACCTAAATGTTTTACCATTATAAATTGTAGTTTTAAAAAAAGCAGTGATTAATTTTTTATTGTTAATTTTTATTGAAGTATGATTAATACTAGTTTTGGGTGTACATCATAGAAATTCATTATTTATATACATAACATAATTATCACTACAGTAAGTCTCGTTACCGTCAGTCATGATTGACAGCATATACAAATACAGTTGATGTTTGTATATTGACCTTGTATCTTATGACCTTGCTAAATTGACTTTAGTTGCAGTGGCTCTTTGTAGATTTTTGGGGAAGTTTCTAAGTAGACCCAAGCTTGTCCATCCCGTGGCCCATGGGCCTCATACCAGGATGGCTTTGGATGAAGACCAACACAAATTTGTAATCTTTCTTAAAAAAATTAAAAATTTATGGATAGACCTTTTTAACTCATCAGCTATTTGTAGTGTTAGTGTATTTTATCTGTGGCCCAAGACAATTCTTCCAGTGTGGCTCAGGGAAGACAACAGGTTGTATACCTCTGAAGTAGACATTTATATCATCTGTAAATAGGAAGTTTTATTTCTTCCATTCTAGTTTGCATGGCTTTATGTTTTTATTGAACTGGAGATGGGTCCTAGTGTGATCTTAAAATGGAATACTGTGTATGAATGGACTTTTCCTGTCTTGTTAGTTATTTTAGAAGGAAAGAATGATTTTTTCTATTAAATAAAATATAATCTACATTTTTTTTAGATCCTCTTTTCAATTTAAGTTCTGGTTTGCTTCTAGGTTGCTGAGACATTTTATTATGGATGGGTACTAAATTTTTTTAAGTGCCTTTTCTGCATTGATTAAGATGATCACATGGTTTATCTTTAGACAGTTGATAATAGGGAATTGCTTTGATTAACTTTCACATGTTAAGCTAGTCATATTTAGGGGATAAACAACTTGATCATGATATATTGTCTTTTTTATATTGCTATTATATATTTGATCAGGTAATATATTGTTGAGGATTTTTATACCTATGTTTAGGAAGGATTGCTAGTTTAATTTTCTTGTTATGTCTTGGTCTGGTTCTGCTATTAATTAGGATAACTGTGGCCTCATAAAATGAGTTTGAAAGCATTTTCAGTTTCTCTGGAAGAGTTTATGTAGAATTGGTGTTATTTCTACTTAAATGTGTAACAGAACTCACCAGTGAAAAAGCCATCTGGGCCTGGAGTTTTCTATCTTTGAATTTTTTTAGTACCTGTAAGACTATATAAGTTAATCTATATCTTTTTTTTTTGAGGGGAGTTTTGTAGTTTGTGTGTTTCTGAGAATTCATCTATGTTATCAAATGTGTGGGCATAAAATTTTTCATACTTTATTTTCTTATGTCTTTAAAATCCAAAGGTCTAAAGTGATTTCCACTGTTTCATTGTCGATATTATTAATTTGTTCTCTCTTTTCTGTTTTAGTAGTTGAGTGGTTTATCAATGTTGGTATTTTCAAAGAACCAGCTTTTGTTTTCATGTTTGATTTTGGGAAGGTATTTTTACTGAATATAGAATTCTAGGTTGATATACTTCATATAACTTCTGTTTATTTGGGAGATTAATTTTCCTCAGAGAAGTCTTCCTTGACGACTCCTCACACTGAGATTATATCAGGTCTATTGCTTATAGTTTCTCATGGTCCTTTGTTTTTGTCTCATGAGGTCTGACAGTTGAGCTTGTGAACTTGTCACTATGTGCTTACCTTGGCAGCACTGTATAAACAACTCTGTAAGGTTGCATAGCCTTGTTATATCTGTGTCTCACAGCTGTGTTCGTGGCAACGTGTGACATTGTCTTCCTGAGTGGCGTTCATTATTGTTGTTGCATGTTTTTATGTGCCATCATAAGAATGTCAGAGCTTGAATTAGAGCAATAAACAAACATTAAGTTTATTAAGCTTGGCAAAGTGGAAGTGAAATCAGGGACATGTTAGTCCAAGTTTATGGGAATAATGCCATGAAGAAAATGGCAGTGTACAAATGGACTCAATGTTTTTCTAAGGGGAGAGAAAGCATCACTGATGAAGAGAGGTCACGGAGGCCCGTAACGAGCAAAACTGATGGAAACACTGCAAAAATTCATCAAATTATGCATCAAAATCATCAGCTGACTGTGAGAAGCATCACAGACCAAGTAAACATTGATAGAGAAACAGTTAGGAAAATCTTAACTGAAAATCTTGGCATGAGAAAGGTATGTGCACAAATGGTCCTGAAGGAGCTCACCAATGAACAGAAGCACAGGAAGAGTCGAAATTTGCCAAGACCTTTTGTAGAGACAGGACAATGTTTTTGGTCATATTATCATTGCTGATGGAACAAGGGTGTACCAATACGACCCTGAAACAAAGTGTCAAAGTGCACAATGGAAGGCAGCCAATTCTCCATGACCAAAAAAGTTCCATCAGTCCAAATCAAGAGTCAAAACGATGTTGCTAACCTTTTTTGATGTCAGGGGGATTGTTCATTATGCATTTGTACCAACTGGACAAACAGTCAACCAAATTTACTCTTTGGAAATGTTGAAAAGTCTGCATGAAAAGGCTAGATGAAAGCGACCTGAACTTTTCACCAACAACTCATGGCTCTTGCATCATGACAATGTACCAGCTCACATGGCTGGTGAGGGAGTTTTTAGCCATTAAACAAATAACACCTTTCCTGTTAACCTGATCTGGCCTCCAATGACTTTCTTCTTTACTTCAAGATAAAGGAAGTATTGAAGACATTTTGATGACATTCAGGATATCAAGGGTAATATGACAATAGCTCTCATGGCCATCCAGAAAAGAGTTCCAAAAGAGTTCAATTGCTTTGAAGGATGAACTAGTCACTGGCATTTGTGCATAGCTTCCCAAGGGGAGTACTTTGAGGGCAACCATAATGATATTCAGCAATGAAATATGTAGCACTTTTTCTAAGATGAGTTTGTGAACTTAATTGTCAGACCCATTATAGTAGTTATATAGTTACAGTTAAATAGTTGTGTAATTGGTTTTTTATTGCATTTTACTCTCTGTAGAATATAAGCTTCATGAAGTCAGGAACCATTTCTTTCTTGTTCACCAATATATGCCCAGTGCTTACTTAAAATATTTGTTGAATGAATAAATAAATCTGGAAAATAATTTGTTTACTGTAATCAATGAAGCTAGTACAGAGCTAAGTTTTGTATAAATGTGACAAACATTTGTCACTGGCCTCTGTGGAAATTATAGGAGGTTAATAAATGAATAAACAACCCGTCCTGCTTAGAAAACTAAACTAGGAGAAACAGAGGCTCAAATTAGAGAGTCTTTGGAGATGGATTTGTGTGATACTTTGCAATGAAGAGCTCTTGGATATGACTACATGAGGACATGAAGTATAGATAAAGGTTTGAAGGCAAAATTGTTGTTTTGTCAATTTATTATTTCAAAACATTTTATGTTTACTCATCGGCATGGAATGAAAGGAAAAAAAGTATAGCAAGGGATCAATCATTATTAATGCAGTGTTTAGGAGGTCAGTGAAAAATTGCAAAAAAAATGGAAATGTTGGTATAAATTCTTTAGACCACTAATAAAAGAAAAATTAGAGCAAGATTATTCATAAATCTTTTAGTAATGATAAAAAAATTATGTAGTTAAAAAAAAGAAAAAAATTATGTAGTTATATAGAATTTCTCTTTTTTAAACCATTGCTTTTTAACTAAAATGTGAGATATTTCTATAACCAAAGTTTTCTGATTGCTACCTTAAGAAATGTGAATACAGGGCTTACATTACTAATAAGTTCTGTTCTCTCCGATTTCTTAATCTTAAAACAACCTCTCGAAGCAATTTCATAATCTTCTAGAGTTGGCGACTCAACAAATTTTTTCTATAAATGGCCAGATAGTCATTATTTTATCCCTTGCTGTTCATATGGTCTCTGTCACAACTACTCAGTTCATCTGTTGTAGCATATAGCAGCCACAGTCAGTCTGTAACCAAATGAACATGACTGTGTTCAAATAAACTTTATGAAAACTGAAATTTGAAGTAATTTTTATGTGTCGTGAAATAGTCTTCCTTTAAGTTTTTTCAACCAGTTAAAAGTGGAAAAGTCAAAAACCATTTTTAGCTTTTGGGTTTTGTGAAATCAGATGGCAGGCCAGATTAGACCCAC
Organism: Lyroderma lyra; assembly: GCA_004026885.1. NCBI lineage: Eukaryota > Metazoa > Chordata > Mammalia > Chiroptera > Megadermatidae > Lyroderma > Lyroderma lyra. The sequence continues at coordinate 158,993 of PVJL010001042.1, forward strand.
TAGCGATAGTTTTCTGACCCTTGTCCTAACTTTCAACTATTACTCGTAATCCAGCCTCTCCCCTGAGTTTTATAAGGTTTCCCAAGATCCACTGAATATCATCTCAAATTAAACATGACAAAAATTAAATTGTGCCCTCCTTGTCATACACCTGTTTTTCCATTTACAAATGTTAGCTAATAGTACCTACATATACCTTATTGATTGTGTAGAAAAAGGGCCTAAAACTGCTATCCTTAATAGGCCTTCTGACAGTTTGGCCCTTGGCTGGTGTTTAGGAATTTGGTCATTATTTCCTAACTAATAAGCGTAGTTACTGTGCCTAAACTGTTTGCACAAACAGTGTGGTCATGCTGACACCTGCTTTCCTTCTCGGAGTGTGGAATTTTAGTTCAGGTAGAGTTCCAGTGTGACTTGTCCCTAATAAAAACCTTGGGCTATGAGTCTCGGTCTCAGTTCGGCATTGGAACATGTCCTATATGACTGTATGGAGAGAGGATTCTAGGAAGCTTACACCTGGTTTCCTCAGGACTTTGCCTCCATGTGCTGATTTTTCCTTTTCTGATTTTACTTTGCATGCTTTCATTGTAATAAATCATAGTCTTAAATATGAATATATGCTGAGTCTTGTGAGTCCTTCTAGCAAATTGTTGAACATGGGGGTAGTAGTTTTGGGACCCTCAACACATTGACTAAGCCAAATACCTGAGTCATCTTCAGTGCTGCTTTATTTCTTATTCAAATGTTTTTGCCATATCTCCTAAACACCTCTCAAATGATTCTTCTTCAGTATTTTTGTTCTTTCTTTGATCACAATGCAATATATTTGTCAGTGCTTGCTTTCAGTCTACCTACATGGTGCCCCTTATTTATTCGTTGTGTATTTGTGTGTGTGTGTGAATGTAAGTATGTATGTACTGATAGATTTATCTTTATGTTACTAGTCTGACCATATCACCCTCCAAACCTAAAATCATTCCAGGCACTCTCCTAATATTACAATAATGTTAAACTTCTTAGCAGAGCATTAAAAGCTTTTTGTAATCTATCTAGTGTCTGTCTTTATGGGCTCTTGCCACTCCCCAACATACACATTATACAATGGCTATACCAAAGCCTTCACAGTACTTCAGACAAGCTCTTTTATGCCCAAGTGCCTATCCATGACTTTCTCTTCTACCTGGAATGCCATTATATTTCTTAACCAGAGAGCAAATTATTACACATTTTTGAGAACTTTGTTTCTAATTTGAAGCCTTTTCTGTTCTTCTAGGTAGCTTAGTGTTTCCTTCTGTGTAGCTTCTGGGGCACTTTGTGCTTTTCATTTTTATCACATTATATTTTAATTATTTGTTCCATTTGTCTAATCACTTTTTAGACTGGAATCCTTGAAGGCCAAGACAGGGTCTTGTTTGCTCTAGCCCAGGGCCTGGCACTTAGTCGGTGATAGTCAATATGTTTTCAAGAACCCAATGTAATTTGTCTTCCAGCTTATGCTATTAAGTGAAGGAAGGAAGGGATGATGTAGCAATATACAGGGTCCAGCACAAATAGCCCCCTTTTTATGAGATGGTTATCTATTCCAAAATCATAAGTATGCAATTCTGTAACATAATATCATAACTACATTAACGTAACTATTTTAAAAAGCGTGTTACTTCTGCTGTACCCTGTATGTTTTCTCAAAAGTTTGGTTTCAGAGAAATTTATAGATTAAAATGAGAGTATATAAATTAACCCATAATTACTTAACAAAGTATATCTACATGAGGGTAAAAACAATGAAAAAAATAATTGTAATCTTTTTTGTATTATTGTGCAAAAGAATCTCACTGCATTTGTACTATTTTTTTATATAGGTGGAAATGGATATTGTTGAAAAACTAGTAAAAATGATACCTTGTGAGCACGAAGATCTGCTGAACATCACTCTCCGACTTTTATTAAACCTCTCCTTTGACACAGGACTGAGGAATAAGATGGTACAAGTTGGACTGCTTCCCAAACTCACTGCACTCCTAGGTATGCTTTTTAAAAACTGATGATAATATTGCTTGGAATTTTCAACATCATTGGAAAACTGAGCTCTGTGTTGAAAAGTCAGCTGATCAAACATTAATATGTATATGTTCTTTGAAGGGGAATTAAAATTAAGTGGAATGGATGAAAATTATATGTGCCAGGTTCTCATGGTGCTGTAGAATGCAATGGAATAGTAATTGTTAACTCTGACATCATTTTCCCATGTGAAAGTGAAACCAAAATGTAGCTACGAAAGTACTACCAGGGAAGCAAAAAGAAAAAACTGTTTTCTTTTCAGTAATTTTTAAAAAGCGGTTATCATTTAAGTTCTTATATTCTGTCATACTTTTAGAATACTACTGACAACTACACAGATTTGGGGAGCCTTTTTGTCATTAAGTAAAATGGGCATTTTTATATAGCATGGGTTAAAAAATATTGTATTGGAAGATTCATTTTATAATACATTATTTTCTTATAGCTGTTAGCAAGATATCTATATAGCAAGGATGAATTCAAGTGTTAACTCTTCGGTGCTCATCCATAACGCTTCTTAGCAGAGTATTACATGCCCCTATGATCTGTTCATTGTCTACCTTCATAGGCATCTGTTACTCCCCAACATATACTTTCTACTACATCTATACTGAACCCCTTACAGTTCTCTATAAACAAGTGCTTTTATGCCTAAGTGCCTGTCCACCTGCTTTTTCCCGTGACCAGGAATGCCATTGCCTTTATTAACCAGAAAATAAATTCTTAACTCACCTTTTAAGACTGTTCCTTTGTTTATAGTACTACAATCTTGTTTTATAACTTTCTCCATATAGTGAAATATTTTATTAGTTATTAGTAGTAGTGGAATAGTAGTGGAAAGTTTATTCTTTACTATCTAATGTCTGTGAATCTAATCTCTCATTGTCATCATCATTATTTTCTTTGTAATACTAGTAACATTTACTGAATATTTACTGTGCTGGTCATTTTGCTGTGTACTTTAATTACAATAATTATCTCATGGGATCCCATCTGAGATTGTTACTTGTGATTATATAGCTGATAAAAGGCAGAGTTCAAACTCAAACTCAGTTGTATCCACTGCCAAAGTTGGATTTATTAACTATTATAGTAAACCTACTATGTACAGTTATATTAAGTAGGCTAGGCAGAGCTATATATAAAAAATTCAGTTCTCCAATTCCCCTTAAAAAGTAAGTTTTAACTTCTTACTCTTTTCTCTGAATAGGAAAACTTTTAAAAAGTAAGTTTTTATTTATTACTCTTTTCTCTGAATACAAAACTTTTAGTCTGTTAGTCAGTCCAAGAACATTTGACTAATTGGCCAGTCAACAAATATTGCACAGGACTTTCATTACACATTTTAGAAGAAACTCTATTGAAGAGTATTTTCAAAAATTGCTTTTGGGGAACCAAAGCAATATAAACATTTAGTGAGGAAACAGTAAAACTTTAAAAGTAAAATTGATGGGCCTTGAATTTAATTCAGGTGGTCCTTCATTTACCACAAATCTAGCAGAATTAGGCCTCAAACATTAGGTTGGATTATCAGTATATGAAGATGGATAAGCTATAATCCTTGTCCTAAAGGAATTTGTAGTCTACTTGGTTTTTTCATTATCTAGTCACATAACTTTTATGAAACATGATTTAATTACTCACAGGATACCTATGTCATATTTTGTTAACAAATGGAATTTGGGGTATATGATATAATATTCAATATATGAGTTAGACTGTCTTATTGGAATTGTGACTCTTTACTTCTAACCATGTTACATTGGGCATACTGTTATCCAAACTCTGATTCAGGTTCCTCATCTCTAAAATGGGGATAATAATTATAACCAACTTAAGGTTCTTTTGGGGATTAAATAAAGTATTGCATGCAAAGTGTTTAGAACAGCACTTGACACATTGTATTTACTTAGTAAATGTTAGCTATCATTTTTCCTAGCAACATAATCATTATCATTATCATTATTTGATATAAAGTGTTGTTATCTTTCTCTGTGAACAGATACCTTTCTCATAGATAGTAGATCCTTTTTTAACAAACTAGATAGTTTATAAATTTTTCTTCCTTGTGATGTGTGTGCAGTTTTAGTCAAATTTAATTCATTAAAGTGTTTATAATCTTCTATGGCAAAGCACAGTGCTGAGCACTATAGATAAATATTTTTCAATCTGTAGATATATCAGGATTCAAAAGAGAATGTTCTCATATTGGTACTTCAGAGACAAAATGAGATGTCCATTTGAGATGGACATTGATGATTTGTCATTTTGAGAAGATGACATTTACAAAGGCCGAAGAGTAGAAGCTGTGGAAAGTATTTCAGATAAAGTGAACAATACTACCTAAGGCATAGATAACACTCGCTCAGTATGAGGAACAATAACTAAGAAAATAGTAGGAAATGAGTTTGAAAAAATGGGTTTAGGCTCTTAAGTGGAATTATGAAGTTTAAGGCTCTGTAAAGAAGTTATACTTAAAGTAGTTGATGGTGGGAATCATTGCAGGTGTTTAAGCTAGCTGGGTCATAATCAGAGTACTGCTTTAAGGAATTAATTTGACATCATTCTATTGGATGAGCTAGAACTGGAGTCTAAAGATGAAAACAATAACCTGTTGTAACAGCAAGGAAAGTAAAGATAACCTCAATTAGAAAAGAAGTAGTATGTCAGGTTTGAGGCAAAAATAAAGGACAGAAGAGAAATACCATAGGTAGAATTAATATGACATTGTTACGGTCTGGGTATGGGTAATGATAGAGAAAGAATTCATAAAACTCCATGACTATTAGATTGTTAGTGTCAGGAATAGAAGTAGAGAAGTGTGAAGGAAGTAGTTAGAGGGTGTCAGTGATAGGTTTAGTTTGAGACATGTTGGAGACAGTATCTTAGACAAAGTGAGCAGATAGAAACAGGTCTACAGCTTAGGAAAGGTAAGGGTTAAAAAAGAAAATCTTGTTCAATTGATGAATAAAAGTGGACAGAGGACACTACTAAAGGAGATATAACAGAGAAATATGGTTATTTTTCAACAAATACATGAAAAATACAGCAAGTTTGGGTTGTTGTGGAGGAGTGATGATCTTGGGATCTTCCTAAGTAGAGAAATGAGGAGCTTTGAGTGGGAAGAGTGATTGAAAACACTTTTACCTCCTTTTGAATCATTCCTTCCAGGTATTAACTTCATTTTCTTTGAAATATGAATTCTTAGGGCATCAGATTTTACTACAGTAGGGAGAGTAAAAAGCTGATACTATTCTAACTTTATGTTACATAGGTAGAAGTGGATGATCTTAAAGTTTCTACCTCTGCAAAAACTGATTGAAAGCAAAATGATTCTGTTGAGATGTTTATGGTTACTTCACCTTAGTAACTTCTTGGCTTATCTTTCTATGGTAAATAAAATAGATAGTGGTTAAATAACATTCCTCATAAAATGTGTACAAAAATTTTCTTGGAGACTAAATTGGAAAAAAATAACAAAAATTTGTTGTGATTTCATTAATTATTAAAAGCAAAGAGGAGGTTGATTACAGCTCAGTTTTTTTTGCCATGTTAGACACCAATATTCATTTATAAACTTATGAAAACTTTTGATATATCTGAGGACCAGTAAGTGACTGGCTCTAAAATCGTTTCTGTTTAGGTAAAGATTCGCGATGTCATACTCTTTTCTTCCCCTTTTGTTGCACACAAGTAATTGAATTTTAACATAAGCAGTTTCATTTCTTCAAATGTTCACATAATGCCTTTTGCTTAATAACTTTCTTAATCCTTTCTTTTCATTCCACTTACAAGCCATGGAAGCAATGGCAGTCACACATAGTAAGCAAAAGAGAGTGTCTACTGGTATTCCAGAATCAAGGAGAGGGAGAAAATGCACACATGGAAGAGAAATCAATATATACCAGATAACAGTTCCTTCAACTTCTATAAAGTGCTTCAAAATGTCTACGGGTTTACATCTATCACTTATTTTAATGGTGCTATTATTTTATACCCCTTTTCAATTAAATTATGGGTTTTAGTAAGTTCTGTAGACTCTGTAACATCACTGATTCAATATGAACTTTTGGTCCTTAATCATTTGTAAACTTTTATTTTATCATATCCCCAAACTAGACCTTTTACAAGGTCTGACAATTAAATTCGCAAACTCATTCTAGAAAAAGTGCTACATCCCTCATTGCTGATTATCACTACAGCCACCTTCGAAATACTCTCCTTAGGAAGCTATGCACCGACACCAGTGTCTAGTCCACTCTTCAAAGCAATTTTGGAACACTTTTTGGAATGGCCATCAGAACTGTCATCATATTACCATTGATGTCCTGAATGTCATCAAACTCTCTTTCTTTCAATATTTCCTTTATCTTCAGGTAAAGAAAAAAGTCACTGGGGGCCAGATCAGGTGAGTAGGTAGAGTGTTCCAATACAGTTATTTGTTTATGAGTTGTGGGTGAAAAGTTCAGGTCATTTTTGTCTAACTTTTTCATGCAGCCTTTTCAGCATTTCCAAATAGTAAACTTGGTTGTCTCTTTGTCCAGTTGGTATAAATTTATAATGAACAACTCCTCTGACATTGAAAAACATCATTTTGACTCTTAATTTGAACTAATGGAATATTTTTGGTTGTGGAGAATTGGCTGACTTTCATTGCGCACTTTGACGCTTTGTTTCTCACCAGTGATGACACAGCCCAAAACACCATCTTGCCAAAAGGTCTTGGCAAACTTCGACTCACCTCTGTTTCTGTTCATCAGTGAACTCCTTCAGAGCCATTTTTGTACCCACCTTTCTCATGCCAAGATTTTCAGTTAAGATTTTCCTCACTGTTTCTCTATCAATGTTTACTTGGTCTGCTATGCTTCTCACAATCAGCTGATGATTTTGATGCATAATTTGAAGAATTTTTGCAATTTTTTCATAAGTTTTGCATGTTCCTAGCTTCCCTGACCACTCTTTCATCAGTCACACTTTTTCTCCCCTTAGAAAAATATTGAATCCATTTGTACACTGTTTTCTTAATGGAATTATCCCTATAAACTTGGACTAACATGTCCCTGATTTTACTCTACTCTTGCCAAGTTTAACAAGAAATTTAATGTTTGCCCTAATTTAAGCTCCGACATTTTTGTGACGACACACAAAAACACACAGCAATAATGAACACCACTCAGGAAGACACCACCACACGTCGACACAAACACGGCTATGAGGCACTGATATACCAAGGTTATGAAACCTTACTGAGTTGTTTGTACAGTGCTGCCAATGTAAGCACACGATGGCAAGTTTGTGAACTTAATTGTCAGACCTCATATCCATCATTTCCCAGGAAAAACCTATCTAATAAATCTATTAGGAGGACAAGGCTGTGGGTTTTAATAACAAACCTGAGATTTTAGTAGCTTAAATTACAACAAAGGTTTATTTTTTGTTCATATTTTATGTCCATTGTGGGTGAGTAGAAAGTGCTAGCTCATGTGAGTGTCAACCAAGAGCGCAGACTGCCTGATAAAGTGAGAAAATGGAGAATTACAAATAACTCTTAAATGCTTCCTCTCTGAAATGACAAATATTATTTTTATTTATACTTCCATTGGTAAAATTAAACCATATGCACATACTTAACTTTAAGGGCTGAAGAAATGCTTGGAAGGATTAGAACTGGATCATTGGTGAGCAAGAAGCTTAGTAATCCTGAAAGGTATTTTTCAGTTTTTCTGAATTTTAACTGGGTTTCCAAGATTAACCACAATCTCTTAAAAGGTACATCCTGAGACACTATAGCAAATACTACTATATGTAGTATATCTAGCAATTAGTAGCACAGAACACATTGATTAAAGGAATTATGGACCCGGGCTATATGACTTTGAATATTGACTTTATCAGTCACTAGTTATGTGATATTGTGCAAATTATAATACTTAACCCATATGTCAGTTTTCTCATCTCCAGTACGCAGGTAATAATTGTACATATTCATAGGGAAGGGTTAAATGAGATAATGCAGTAAATGTTAAATTATACATATGTGAAATTATTATAAAAATTTGTAGATATCCAGAAAGGTATCTTGTTTGATAAGTTTTCTGGGCTTATACCATTGATAGTATTTAATTATTTTGTATGATAGTCTTTTAAAAATTGATTACATCTTTCTTTTCTTAAATATTTTCTTTCTTTTCTTAAAAATTGACCTTAAAGATTTGAACATAATTTAAATTTTTATTGAGAAGCAGTATAGTGTAGTAGTCAAAACCATGGGCTTTGGAGCCGAAGTTCTTGGGTTCTAGCATTGTATGAGTAAGCTATTATTGTTTTTGTTATCATTGATACAGCTTTGTAATTCTGAAGATAATTTATTATACAAGACTGCAGATTTTACTGTGCTCAAGTATTTCTTCTTGCTAAATGGCCCACAAATGCTGTGTATCTTTAATTTTTATATGTAAGTTTTGGTTTCCCCTCTTTTTTTGGCTGTCACTTCTCATTTCTTCTGTACCAGCAGCAGTTCTAATAGCTGCCGTTTTCCTCTTTTCTATTGATATATTTCTAATCTCCTGTGGTCTTGGAAACCGACAGCTGAACTTATTTGAATTGTATATTTTGTTAAAAATGAATTCCAAATGAATGCCCAAAGGGTTCTCTTCCTAGTAATGTTTACTGCATGGACTTTGCAACATTTCTTTTGACTGAAGAAACCTATTTTGCTTGATTGTGCTGTGTTCAGAGAAATTGCATTTGTTGTATATGAATGATTTCCTGATAAATGATTATTAACATATTTATTTTTATGTAAATGTTACTTGTGTGGAAAATTAAATCATTAACTCCTAACACAGTAAACTAAACTTCTCAATTGAGTGATTCAGTGATGTATTTATTATCTCTGATCTTTGGCCATTATCACTATATAGAAGTTGTAGTAAGGAAGCTTATAGAAAACATAGATTTTAAAGGGATAGGAAATAATTCATTTAGAGCAGAGACTTTCAAATATCTTTTACCCCAGTCTATAGTAGGATATATTTTACATTACAAACATGTATATGTGATGTGTATATGAATATGCATATATCATATGTGTGTTAATATACATTATATTTTATTTATGATATACCATTTGTTAATATATGTTTATGATATACCATTTGTTAATATATGTTTACATAATAATTTTTAATTTATTTTTATTGTTAGAATATATGTATATTTTAAATGTTCACAAAGAAGTATTTACCATTCCTATATGGAATACACTATATTTTCAATTTTTTTTCTTCTTTTTTTATTCTACTTATGACTTACTAATTTTATGCTCTGTGGTTGATTTTCATGGTCATTTGAAAAACATTGAGCTAGGGGAAGTGATTAGACTTCTTTTCCTTCAAATATTCACAAATATTATGGTCTCTGCTGGTCTTTTTTTGTGTTGAACAGTTGATAATCTAAATTATTCTGGGTTATTCTTTTGCAAATACTGGCATGATTACATGGAATTGCAAATTATTTTGAAATAGAAAAAAACCTATAATTCAAATATCTAAAGGCTTGAGACTGCATTTTTTTTTTTTTTTTTTACTATAGCGATGGAGAAGGAATTAAAGAGCATGCAGTAGAAAATAAGTGGTCAGTTTGCTTTTCTCATTAGATATAAATTCATTGTTTAATATATGTTCACATTGACAGATGACTGTTTAAATTAAAGAATTACATATTTTATATATAGAAATTACTTATTTTTTGAAAGATGCCAGAGATGCAAAAGCACTTTTGCAGTACTGTACATGTGGTAGAGCTTTTCAGAAGTGATTTTTAAGGGATCTGTTTTAACTGGAATTGCTATCAGATTTTAAATAGGTTTCTTTATTATTATTTGGGGACCCCATAACTGAAAAATCTTTTTATACTTAATGATAGATTACTTTAACTAGAGTACAATGAATCGTGAATCTTTCAGGTTCTAATAAAGCTATGCTGTATGAACATTTAATCCCCTTCACTTGTATCCTGAAACATTTAACTAATACATTGCGACCCCTGCTGTTGTGAGAATTGCTGAATAACAGAAAAAATATATATATAATTGAGTAAGGTTTTGTGATTTGAATAATTATTAAAGGTAGAGGAAAAGTTATATTACAGTTCAGCTCTTTTGCCATGTAAGGCTCCACGAGAACTGTAATTCAATATTACCAAAAATTATTTTAATATTGTAGCATATAAAGCATTTTATTTTAGGAATTTTGAATTTAACTTTTTCCTTTGATATCATTGACACATAAATAGGAATAAATTTTAGAAATCATTATTTAAATTTTTCTTTCTCCACTTAATCTTGAAATTGATGATTACTTAATGAGGCAGAGGGAATGGCATTCTCTCAAAGTGTTTCAAAACTTTTATTTGGGTTCATGGAAAGCCTTATATCTAAATATCCCTTTTTTTCTTTTCTTAATACCACCAAAATTACTCATTTCTTATTTCACTTTTGATACATTTTCTTAAGATTTCATAAGGGTCCTAAACATATCTCTCTCTTGTTCATTATCAATTATAAATCTTTTAAGTTTGTTTCATCCCTGTACTTGACATGTTTCTTATGCCTAGTAACTTTATGTTATCATCTAGGACACCTATCATAGCCAATGATTTCAGGAAATGTGATTATATGCAAATTAAATTGGACCTAGAAAGCTTGGCTTTACTTATCCAATTGTCAGACAGTTTGTTCAGGTTTTTATGACACCGAGTTAACTTCTTTAAAGTGTTTTAAAGAGTTTTTGGCTCATCCCAGAATCAGATCATTAAAAAAAATATATTCCCTTGTCATAAGTCCTTAAGCCATTTGACCTTGATGTGTCTCAAGAGTGCTTCCTTATGTCAGAATATCCTGGGTTGGGAGATGGGAAGGAAATTCCTTGTCATAGTGTGTTCTTCAGTTCCCTGGAGAATGCACTGGTAGTGTTTCAAAAGTAACTTGAAAAATTCAATTTTCCTAGCTTTTCATCTGATGAACCAGGCAAATAATGTTTTTGCACCTCTCAGTTGCTTTGGCTGGATGTTTCTTAAGCTGAGTATTGTTTGATGTGCTTGGGAATGATTAGCACAGAAGCAAGCATAAAAACACAGTGTAAATATAGTCTTTGGAAGAACCTAGTTCATTATGACATTGGTTTGTGCATAAAGCTTAAATATAACATACTAGATAATGTATTATGAAGTGCATACTTAATGATTTTATTAAAAAGCTATCAGATTTCACTGGTGAACTCTTAGACCATTTTGAGTTTATACTTTTTTTCCTTTGTGAATGGTATTAATATATAAATTGAGTAATTTATGAGTTTTTATGTCAGCTTTTCCATTTTTAACTTGATTTTCAAAGGATTTTAATGTCAAAGGAATAGGGCTTATAAAAATAATACAGGTCTCATCTGACATATGTGAATTTTTGCATTTGTTAGAATAAAAATAGACTAGGCACAGCCAACCTAATGGTTAGGCTGATTAGGTAGCTATGTAAATTACAGGCAATCACCATTTTCCATAATTTCTCTGCAATTTTGCGAGTCCTCCCTGTTTATTAGGAGATTGTAGGAATTCAACAGTTAGACTATCAGTTTTTAAACTTTGGTCTCAGGACCCCCTTCACACACTTACAAATTATTGAGGACTCCCAAAGAGCTTTTGATTATGGGAGGTTATATCTATGCATATTTATGGTATTCAAAATTAAACTAATTTCAAAATAACAAACCTGTTACATGTTGATATAAATATTTGTATGAAAGGTAACTTCTTTTTCCGAAACAAAACTTAAAAGAATGACATAGTTTTTACATTTTGCAAATCTCTTTAAAGTCAGGCTTAATGGAAAGCAGCTGGCTCTCATAGCTTATTCAATCTGTTGTGATATCATATATCACGTATATCATGTATATCATGTCATATAGCCTCTTCTGAAAGAATGAGTTTTAAAAAGGAAAATAATATATTAGTATTGTTATAAGAATGGTGTGAGTTTGCGGATCCCCTTTAGGGGTCCTCAGAGCACACTTTGAAAACCAATGAATTAGAACATTCCTTTAAAGCTTTTAACATCCATTAAGTGAAAACACTCCTGGTAGTAATAATTCACCAGGAGTCTCCAATTAGCTGCTTAAATCTAGCTAGAAGACATGTTTTATTTTGCCAAAAAAAAAAAAAAAAAAAAAAAAAAAAAAAAAAAAAAAAAAAAAAAAAAAAAAAAAAAAAAAGCACACACACACACACACACACACACACACACATACACATATGTATTTTGGTAATGCCTACTTATTAAAAGTTTTATTCAATTTATTAGGGGTGACATTGTTTAATAAAATTATATAGGTTTCAAGTGTACAATTCTATAACATATCATCTGTATATTGTATTGTGTGTTCACCACCCAAAGTTAAATCTTTTTCTGTCACCGTATGTTTGACAGTCTTTATCCATTTCTAGCCCCTCACCTCTTGGTAAAAGTATACTGTTGTCTGTGTCTGTGAGTTTTGGCTTGTCTATTTGCCTTATTTTTTTCATTTGTTGCTTTTAGTTTTATATCACACCCAAATATATGTCCTTAATCTTACACTATTTGGATTTCAAGGTATGACGCCAACTCCTATCATTCCCCTAGAATAACCATTATTTTCTCTCAGGCATTTAGTTATATTTCTTACCTTGCCCTGTGAACATTTGAGTGTTCAGCCACTCATCTCAGTGTCATTTTTACCAGTTTCTTTGGTGTGTTGTGAAGGTGCTACGGAATGTATGATGTGGTGTAGGATTGTGGAGATGGAAGGCCCTGAGCACAGAGGGACAGCAGCATGCAGTAAATTCTGGATAATTAACCAATGCTAGACTTTGAGTGCTACCCAGCAATTTACTACATTTTCTTTGGTTATTCCCCCACTCTCCTACCTTCTCATAAATCCAGCCTATCCTTGGCCTCATCCTCATCCTCAGCTCATTACCGGGTTTTTGCTTCCTGTTTCACCGAGTCACTGAGAACATAGGAGCTATCAAGAGAGAACGTCCATGAGTTCCTATTGCTACACTTATTTTGCCCCTTTCCCAGTATTGTGGGTGAACTTGGCCCTGCTCTCCTCCCCCATGTCATTCCTTCTCAAGCTTTCTGCTCCAGCAGTTCTTTCTTCCTGTGTCATTGACTTTTTTCCCCTCTCTAGTAGAACACTCCCATTGCATACAAATAATGTTATTATTTCTATCTTAAAAATTCTTCACTCATTTCACTCTTTTACCTTTTACCTTTCAGGTCTTACTCCATTTTGTTTCTTCAGAAGAGTTGTCTTCATTTCCTGTCTCCATTTCTGTCTTCCTTTTCATGTACATTCATATTCTTTCCTGTCTGCTGTCTGCCTGTCTCAATTTCCTTGTCTCCTGTCTCCTCTTTCTCAATTCTGTTCTTCACTTTCCAATTAGATTTTCACATTTCAGCTCCCAGCCCCCGTTCTACACACACACGTACCCCGTCACACTATGTGTTAAGTTCCAGTGACCTCTGCATTGCTAAATCCAGCAGTCAATATCTGGTATTCATATTACTCAGCTTATGAACAGCATTGGATACAGTTTTCTCCTCTTTTAGCTCTTTTCATAGGTGTTCTAGGACATAGTGCTGGTTTTTCCCGTAAGTACCCAGCCCTTCTCAGTCTCCTCTTCTGCTTCTACCTCATCTCTCCAATCTCTAAGGATTAGAATACAACCCCCCCAACCACGCAGCTTAGTCCTTAGACTTTTTCTCTCTCTGTACTTACTCATTTGCTGACTTCATTCATTCCATTTAAATATTCTGCCTTTACTGATATAAATAAAAAGGTAGATAATTTTAGTCTCTTCTCTGATTTTGATACTCCAGACATTACCACTTGGATGCCTTATAACTATTTGAGATTTAACACATTCAAAATTAAAGCTCCTGCCCCTTATTTTCCTACCCCTGTCTATTTTCACAGTCTTTTCCATCTCCGTAAATGGCATCTCCCTCTTTGGAGTTAACTATCCAAAACTGGGGAAGTTTTATCTTTGACACTTCTCTTTCCCTCCTCCCTATGTCAATGTTTCAGGTCAGTCAGTTCTATCCTCAAAATACAGTTTCTATCACCCTGGACCCAACCACCATCATCTATTCAAAGTGTGGCTCACAGACGAATGCATATTTATTCATAAATTGTTACTGGTCTGTAATGAGTAAATCCAGAAATGGAGAATAAGCATTTATACACTCATAGCAGCTTAATCAAATAATGTTATATATACTGAATATAATAGAAATTTTGAACTTTTATTTTCAGGACATTTTGTTTAATTTCATTTTTGTCATAGTTTATAAAAGTGTTGGTCTTTGATACACAGGGAGGAAAAATAAAAACGTGGCCCCACACTACAGATAGTTTGAGAAACACTGTTCAGATAGATGAAACGATAGGGTTTAGATTATCATTCTATTCTTTTGAAGTATTAAAAAGTTCATATAATATTGAAGCCAGCATCACAAATTACCCTGCCTCACAATACTTTCTCAGTTCAGTTATAAGCAGAGATGAAAATGTTTCTAAAAAATTGAGGAATTACTAGTATTACTTAGAGATGTTGCTAAGCTTTTCAATATTTATAATTAATAGCTGAAGTTCAGACTCATACTCAATAAATATTCATCAGGCACTTGTATTAGGTACTTTAACATATAATTTATGAATCTGTGTGCAAGTTAACTAAAAAAGTTAACTAGCTCAGATATCTTTCTTAAAAGTTGCCCTTTAGTCACCAGAGCACTGGTCAGTGATACATCTATGGCTGAATCTACTAGAATGAAAGTTTGATCCATAATTCAACTCTTAGTTCAAATCTCTATAAATTTTTATTCTTCTAAATTTGAGGATTGTGAGTTTATGCTAATTTTACATGGCTGGTTTGTGCTTAAACTAATTTTATTTCTTATGCCAGGAAAATTAGGATTCCTAGATTCAATAGCACATTGTCACGCCTGTTTCACAATTCCACATGAATCATTTCCAAAAGGATCCAGATTTTAGAGTGAAGTTAGTCCCTATGCTTTTTCCCTGGAAGATAAACTAGAGTTTCTAACGTTTTCTAAATTCATATAAATGTTGCTATATTCTGTCAGGAGACCCAGAGTGGTTTTGAGAAGAATGACATCTGATTCATCTTAATCTAGATTACATTAAGTAATCTGGGTTTCAGGGTATTTTCTAAGGCAGAGAAAGATTTTTATCAGCATGTAGGGAGTCAGACCAGGTCAAGAGTTAAGTGATAAATGTTTGATTTCTTCCGGTTGAGACAAGTCTGATTTCCCTTATTGTTGTTGATCACCACGGCAGATACTGTTGGACTCTAAACTTTGATCACTTAAAAATTAGGGTTATTTTCTCTGCCATTCTGTCATATGTCCTTAAAAGAAAATTGAAAAAGTTAAGTTCTGAATACCTTTGAAATTCCCCCATAATACACATTTACTTTTTTCATTATATATTAATACGATGGTTTTTAATTTATCAAAAGCACCATAAAATGAAGAAAGAAAACTTGTCTTTATTTTGTGAAGGAAGCAGTATTTTATAAATGGCCTTTTCTGACTTGTTTATTAAAAACTGTTTGGAAACAGTCAGAATAATGTGTTTTCCAATTAGGAGGTGTTTTCAATTTTTTAAACAACTATGTTGCCTTTATGATGGTTTCTTTAAGAAACTTGAGGTTGATTTTTAAAATAACTTCATTTGGCCTGTTTATTACAAAACTGTTATGGAATTTCACACATCTGTTTCAAAATGCAGCTCCTCATAGAGTACTACACTGTTTCTCAATTTTAATAGGCCTCATTATCCTATAAATAAACCTACATTTTCTTACCTGATCAAGTGAGCAAACAATAGGGGTTAGATGTGGCAAACACTTTAACAAAAAGCACATGTCTAGCCGTCAGGGTGAGGTAAAGTCATATCAAGATGGCTTGAAGTTATTAATGGCAGTAAAATTTATGCTTCCTCCTGTTTTCCCAATTAAATCAAGAAGCCTTTTTTCTTAAGATTCTGCTATCACCACCTGGTTCCAATACTCAGTGTGTGAATATTGCCTGGGGTGTCTCCAGTTCTAGATGGTAAAAGCTGACCGAAGCACTTTAAGTTAGTGATGTGGACCTATAAGCTAGAAAGTAGCTATGGTTTAGAGATTTATTTTGGTCCTTATCAGTTGTACCACAAATATGCATATTTTGTAGGGTACATTAAGTAAGTTGTTGTGCTATGCGCTGGATGTAGTAAAAGAATACTACAGACAAGGTAATAAAATGACTGAAAACATGTTGAAAATATTTAAAAACAAGCTACATGGCAAAATGTACACTTGTAGATACTAAAAAAGAATGAAAATGCATCAAAAGTGCTGGACTTTAGAATATTTATTTAATGAATCACTATTAGTGTGACAAAGCTTTTGAGCTTACTGGAAGCTTTACAATGTCAATTTATTACAGTTTTTAAATTAAATCATTGGACACAAAAATCATTTACCCACAAACCATTGTATCACAAAACTATTGTTACACTTGTTTTCATATTGATCTTTGTAACATATAAATTGTCATTTCCTCCCCTTCACCTCATGATTAAAAACTCTTAGTTTTTGTCTATTCATCTCAAATCTTTATTTGAGTATGAACAAATCTAATATTAAAAAAAAAAGGACACTATCCAGTATACTTGCAATCTTAAAAATTGGTCTCTCCAAATTCAAATTTTAACTAAGGCTATCTAATCACACTGGGTGGTGTATCTGCAGTATGTGGTCTAATAAATTAAACAACATCATATGGAAACATGCACCGAACATGTTCTAATATTCCTTCAATATATTTTTAGTGTATTTCAATGTAGCCAGTATATATGTTCAATAATTGTTGCAACTGTCTTTTGAAGTGGTGTTTTTGCCTGTGTCATTTTCATTGTATTGATAGAGCTTTAAGGTTCTAACTCTGTAGTGAACTTAAAGACACTTGTGATTTTTGAACTATGTTGTATTCATATAGACTAGGGGTACTATATCACCTTAGTGTTACTTTATTCTAATGTAGGGAGGCTTGTATTCCCAGTTCTCCTATCTTTTCATGGAGCCTTTGTGACTTCAAAGGGAGTTGTCCACTTTGAACGAAGAAGTGGAGTGTAGAAGGGAATGAGAATCTGGCCAATAATGTGGCCCATAACTTGTGTTCTCACTCTGTTTTTACAAAGTGTTGGGCTGAGTCTACTGCAGAAACGGAAATTTGGCTTTGAGTTCTGATGTTCAGAACTCATATTTCTGCTTGACTGAACTGTGAATGGAAAATCCCAAGTGTCTTACAAAATTAGTGGTTAAATGGTGTTTTTACTAATCACTTCAGAAATGAAAAAACTAAAGACATTTTAAAATTCCAAACCCATCAGCATGCGTTTGCCCTTTAATTGGCAGAAAATCGATCATGAGAACAGCCCAGAAAGCTGATTTTTTTTCTCCTTCAGCTGCTCCAGCTGAACTACAGCTGCAAATTTCTTTTAAAAGGAAAAAAAAAAAAGCCTCTTGAATGTATTTTATAAGGGCAATAGTTCCCACGAAATCAGTTACTAGAGTTAATGACCAGTTTGTTAAGGCATTAACTGCCTTCAGCTGGGAGTGACCAATTTGGGGGCAATGACTGCACAACTGCTAAGATAATTCAGTTAACACTTTCAAATAGTGATCCGGCTAATTAATGGTGAATTCCTGTGGAAATCCTATCGAAGTACTTATGACCTCTGCATTTAATAGCCAGTGAGTTCATCATGATTCATGTTTATTACCATAAATACCAAAAGAATCATAGTGACTAGGGCTTTTTTTTTTCCACCCTGGCTTTATTACTTGAACAGATTTGACTAATTTACCTCTAGTCATTAAGTCCCAGTTCTCAAAATATTCAGTCCTTTCCCTGCTCTCCTCAAAATTCACCCGGCCTTTGGTTCTATGCCAGCATACTGACTATTGGCAGCCTGTTTTTACTTGGGATGCTATTAGGGAATAATTGATGTCTATAAGTCTTAAAGGAGCCATGTTGAAATGCCTGCCATTTGTAGGACGTGGAAGAATCATAGCTGGTTAGCTAGAGTTTATGGTTCTTAGTCATGAATTCTTATGAGAAAATCATACCCTCCAGTCCTCTGAATTCATTTAGGATATCTGAGATTGTTGGGGTTTTTTGCTTTTGTTTTTTGATATTTATGTTTTAAGAACTAAGATATCCTTTCTTTCAATGAATGAAGAAGACCATTAGCTTATAATAAAGGATAAGCTCTTACTTTACTTGGAACATTTAATCTCTCTTAATGGCTGTTTATTGCTACATGATCTGCAAATTAGCCTTTAAGTAATAATAAAAGTTGGCTGCCAGAAAACCTCTACTTTCTGTGTGCAGCTGTGTTTGAAGAGATGAATTCAGGTTATTTCCAGACAGCTTCTCACTCTAGGTATTCACTTTTGTCCTAAAATACTTTGTCTTTTGTTGTTACTGTCAGATATCTGCTGGATGTTATAAAGTGATAGACTGTTTTCTCATCAAGCAATTATTTATATAATCATTGAATCAATGAATTATTGAATAATATACTTATGGTTTTATATGCTGTAATTTCATATATTGCAGTTCTTTAGAGGAAAAAGGACATAGGTGATATGTAACAAGATATGAATTAGAATCATCAATGTAACATCTGAGTAACATCATTTATAAAATATTTGTATCTTTTTTTCTGAATAAAAGGGCAAGTATCAATTTATATCTTTTTTCATTCCCTAAATAAATATAAGGAAAGAAAATCAATTTTATAGATATTTGTAAATCAGTTGATTGAATTCTAGAGAACCTTTACTCAGACAAAATGTAGAAGACATGTCAGCAACTTGGGTTATATAGACTTGTAAGTACAGTATTGTAGTTTCTTAGATACAGTGTCATTACCTCCATTGACAATTTCCTCAAGAAAAATAAAAATATCACTGGTGTAGTGCTAGTCACATTTCAGTTTCTTGTGTTCAGTTGTGCTCAGCCCAAACAAGGTGGATTGTATTTGCCTCAGCTAGCACATGCTGCTTAAAAATAAATGAAGTAATGTAACTAATTGTAAGGTTTGTCATCAGATGTGTCCTTTCATCTTCACAGCCCATCACCACCATGACCATTCCTCATTCCAGGAGTGAAATTAGGTTCTGTTAGACACAAGGAAGCATGAAAGAAGGAAGAGTCCCAGTGTGTTTGTGGTGGTGATGGTGAAGGAATGCATTTGATGACAGTATATACCCTTGATTGTTTTCTCAGGTTTTATTTTCACTAATTTATAACCCCAGGAGAAGGGTTCTTATCAGAATAGAGCTTTGTAAGTGGCACTTCTAAGTCCATACTTTGGGAGTAGCAGAGCTTTATAGGAAAGTTACTGGGTAGGACACCTCTGAACCCTGTCTAGTTCATCTTAGACACATCTTGGCTGCCTCTGAAACCTACCTTGCCTCTAACTATGGTATAATCTTTAGGATAGAAAAGCACAAAGACAGCATATATATTTGGGGCACATGATAGTACTATTCCATTGGTAAAACAAAAACATGTTATTGTCAACATAATGATAGCAGAAAATGAGATTTATTTAATTGTTTTATTATGAGTCCGACTCAGTACTAATTGCTTTATGAGGATTCTCTCACCTAAATCCTCACATAGCAATCTTTTGAGTTGGGTGCAGTTGTTACTCCAGTATCACAGATGAAGATCTGAAGATTTCAGTAGTGCACACAAGGCCATGTAGCCAGGAAGCAGCAGAACCACACACTGGATGGATGCTCTTCCACAGATCTTTGTCACCACTCTGGTGATCTTTTACGCTTCTAGCACCTTGTTTTTCTCATAAAATCAAACACTGCTTGATAGCAGTTCTTATCCATTTTAGTGAGAGTGATTATTTTTATGTAACACTGCTTTTTCTCCCAGTTTTTTGGAGATCTAATTGATATATAACATTATGTAATTTTGACGTGTACAACACAATGATTTGATGTGTGTAACCATAGTAAGATTAGATAACACAGCCATCACATCACATTATTACAGTTTCTGTGTGTATGTGGTGGGAATTTTTAAGATCTACTCTTAGTAACTTTTAAATATACAGTATAGTATTGTTAACTGTAATCACTGTGCTGTTTAAATATTAAAAATCATCAATAAGATATTTATTGAGAAACTTAACATGTGCTATCTCTGCCCTGTTAGAATACCAAAATTTATGTCCTATAAGAATTCTAATCATCTTAAAATATGCCTAATATATGAAAAAATTCAATAATATGAAACAAGACAGTTAAGTATTTTAGTAATTTTGTACTATGGTAGACACAATGACAAAGGTGTTGAATTTATTCCCCCTATTAAAATATTAAAATGTTCTTGATATATTATTCATCAACTACATTTTCTCACATACTTGATCTTTTTTTTACTTGAAATATCTTCAAGGAGTTCTCATAGCCCAGAATTTTCAAAAGGATACTGTTTTTTTTGGATAAAACTTTTTAGCTAAACTTTTCTAGCTCAAGTTTTGTCACTGACTTTGAAATCGTAAATAGTTCCTGAAAATATGGTCTATCTGAAAGCAGGTATAATGATGACATATTAAAGTCCCATTTTATTTTTCAAATCTATGATATATGATTCACTCTTCCTTTTTCAGTTTCAAGGTGTATAAAACTAGAATTGTTTTACCTCAGAAGTTCTGAGACAATCCCTGGTCTATGAGTCTAGTAAGTTTCTATAAGTTTATAGGCTTTACCATTTTATAGTTATATATTTTTTAATATTACAAATACTGTTCTACTTCTTTTATCATTTTGATTATTTTTTCAGTTTCTGATTCACAGGAATTAAATACACTATTTGTTTGCTATTTCTTATATAGCATCACTTGCAGTGAACTCTGTTAATAACATGTTTTCATAAAACAGAAAGGGTGGGGTGGCCATTTTTATAGTGGGCTGCTGAAAATGATTAATTCTTAGGTTTGTGGTTAATTTTTTCCCCAAAATATACCTTGCAAAATACACATTATTTCTTGGTAATTAGTGGTATTTTACAGATAGTGTGATCCAAACTTTGGAATTGAAATAGGGAACTTGAAATATTTTCTAGATATGGGTTATATAATGATTTGATTCAGTAGCTTAAAAGTTTTAATGCATTGATTTGTATGTTATACCAAAAAATTAGTCACATAAATATTAATCACCATATCTATGATTTCTTATTCCCAGGCAATGAAAACTACAAACAAATAGCAATGTGTGTTCTTTACCATATAAGCATGGATGACCGGTTTAAATCAATGTTTGCATACACTGACTGTATACCACAGGTAAATAAATGGTTTAAGTGTTTTTCTGAAGAGCATTCAAAAAATACATATTTCTCACTTTTTTCTTTTGAATAGCCTAATACCCTTTTCCTTAAAAAGTTTCCTCTTAAAATAATATAAATTTTTTATAGACAATCTGTTATAATATAAATTCGTTATAACTACAGAACAGTATAAAATGAAAATAACTTGTTATTCTCAAACCCAAAGATACTCATTTAACATTTGGTAGATTACCTTCTATATAGTTAAAAAATAAAATTTTGGCATTATATGCTGCACATATATATAATTACATATTGCTTTATTTACTTAATAGATCATAAGTATTCTCTCATGTCATTGAACATTCTTCACAAATTATTTCCAATAGTTATATAATATTCTGTTGCATAGTTTAAATATTATTAAACTGTATGTTTAGTTTTTTCCTGTTTATTACATACAAACCGGTATGTGTGTGTAAGCAAATGAAATAATGTGGAATAAATATCATAGTATATAAATGCTTACCCAAATTTCTGATTTTTTTCTTTAGTTTTAATTCCTAAAAGTAGATTTACTAGGTCAAAAGGTATGAACATTTTTGTATTTGACACAATATGACCAAATTACCTTCTAAGAAGACATAAGTTTATGTTTCCAACTAGCATTTCATTTTTAACAACACTGGATATTACCATTTCTCTAAAAATGGAGTGTCTATTTGCTTTTATTTGCATTTTTTTGTATATTGATGAGGTGGGACAATTTTTATATATTTATTATCCATATTATGCTATAAATTTTTCATTCATGTTCCTTGCTGATTTTTCCATTGGCATGTTAATATTTTCATGATTAATAAAACATATATATAATTATTATTGAGCCATTAATCTTTATTAAACCTAGCTCTGCTAATTTGATTATGTGATGATTGAAACATTGATTGGGCTGATTTTTAATATTATATTATTTTCTATAAAATGATTTTTTAAAATAGATAAAGTACAATTACAGGATGTATAATACAATAAAAATAAAAACTTTTAAAAACAAATTAGAAGTATTTGAAGTCATACTTATTAAAATAATTTCCCTTGAGACTTCTAATAGGCAATAATATAAGTTATTATATTATTGGCCTAATATAAGTTATTAAATTTATATTACTTGAAAAATAATTAATATGTAGTAAAAAATAGACCATAATTTCTTTTTATTAATTCTTATTGACCATACTTCTATCCATCCCAAAGCTGTAAGACAGTTATAAATTTGAATTTTCTTTTTCAGAATTTTAACACTTTATCGACATATAATTAAAAAACTGATAATCTCTTGAGGATAATTCCTTAGCCTTTTATATCGGGGGATAAACTAATTATGCTTGTTTGTAGGAAATAGACATTCTTCAAAGAATATACAGCATATTTTTATCTAACAAGGCAAGCCTTCTTATGGAGATAACGCATGTCAGACTATAGCCAATTCAAAGTGTAATCAAACTCTTTGTCAAACAAGTTTTCAATAAAAGAGTAGCCATGTCAAAAGGAGATTACAGGTGATTTACTACAGTCTCACTCCATATGTTCCAAAGGTTTCTGCTTTGCAGTTTCAAAGGGTATTCCTTTTTCAATCCCATTTAGTGTCAGAACTTCATTGACTACAGGATATGAATTGGAAAGTAGCCAAAAAAGAATAATATTTTTTGCCTAGATTGACTGTTTTTATCCAGATTAGATTTTAAAAATATATTAAATAAGATATAAATATAAACTAAAAAAGAATGGAAAACTTAATTTTGTTGAATCTTGAATTTGGAGTTAACCTTCTCTTTTAGAATGTATAATCTCAAGCATAAAATATAAAACTTTATTTTAAATAAAGAATCAGAAATAAGAGCCTGTTTAGGTTACTTTTGAGACATTATTATTATGTATTGCAGTTGAAAACTTTGTAGAAAATCCTTCCATAGATTTTGTAGAACAATATTTATGCATGCTTTCTTTCCAGATAATTTTCTAACATCAAACATTTCTGTAATAGGATTTTCGGAGCACTTATGATCTGTATTTCATTAACAGAATCTTGTAAAACTCATTCTGTGGTCAAGATTTTTTTTTTTCTTTTAAAAGTTCAACCCTTATAAGAATAGGTGAGGTTATATTATCAAATTATGTAATAAGTATCCTGAAGCTTTTTAGTATAAGGCTAAATTTTGACAAACCAAATGATATTCTAGAATATATTTGTTCCTAAAGTGTTATCCAGCCTATAACTTGTACTTTATAGGATACAGTTTAGACGTTTTTAAGGAATAGTTGACCTGGTTTGATTGCCACCCAGTTCCAAGTTCACTGTAAAATAAAAGAATTGTGGGAAGCAAATTTGCGATTCAAGTGAAAATTTTAAGCTTCCTTCAGGAATTAAAAAGATACTCCTTTCAGAGGTATTGGTTATTTGAAGTATGTTTATCTTAATAACACTAAGACAACAACTGATTAACCAATTTACTAAATAAAGCTGTATCTGAGGTTTGGAATATTTAGAGTTACCATAATATTTTATTCGCTTTGAAATTATGCACATTAGTTTTGTTTAGTAAATATTGTCAAGTAGTGCAAGTGAAATTTTCAAGTGAAAAGCCTAAAATAACATTGAAAGTGGGAAAGCAGTGGTTAATTGTCACTCATATTCATTTCACTGATCAAAAAGAATATGGAGTATGGCCATATTCTTTAACTACATTAGATATATATGTAAAGGAGCTTTTATAAATTGTAAAACACTATACAAGAGTAAGATACTATTATTAATAGTAAAAATATCAAATCTTTTTCTCATTTCATACCAATACATAGTCCAATTTAAATACTACCTTCCTTATGTGTTTTATGGGTTAAACCTGTGATTGGTTTAGAGTTCACTTTTGAAAATTATTTAACATTCAGAGTAGGTGATAATATATTCAATGTGCCTTATAATCTCCCCCAGTATTACGTTGCTTTGCTTCTTTTGTACTTTATTGCCTCTAATTATCCAGCATATTCTCTCTTATTCTGCGATGGCACTACTCTGCAAAATTTGGGCGTTAGGCAAGTCTTTCTTTATATATGATCTTAATGGTCTCAGTGGGTGAATTGTTTCAGGTAAGCATACTTGGGGATAACCAGGAGTTAATAGTTGTATTCTAATAATAGTTAAAAGTACACATTAACAGTTCATTGTTATTTAGACCTCTAAGATGCATGTTTTGTTTAAATAGGTGCAAATGCCATCCAGATGCTTATAAAAGTATTTATTGGTAATAGAATGGCCAATCAGAGTACATGTTTAGGTAATGATGTCATGGTGTTATTTAATATTTTACCCTAGAACAGTGTGCAAGAATCTTCAGTGATCCACATGTTTTCCACCACAGTTGTCCTATTTGGCCCCTCTTTGATCTACATGCTTCTTTTTTGCTGAATGCTGGTAAACGTCCTTTCTGACAGCCCCCTTTGCTCCTGCCTGCCATTATCTGCTGAAGTTCAGAAACCAGAGCATCACTTCAAACAGCAGTGTTAGGGAGTAGCCAGTCAGAAGAGATTCCTGAGGCATGCAGAGTTCTGCCATAATCATTCAAAGATGTTTGGGCAGGGTGTGGGGGTGGTAGAGGTGTATGTGAATACAGAGAGCTGTGGGGGTTGGCCTCTGGTCACTGGTAAATAAGTGAAGTCAGGTGCCAGAGAGTCTAGACACAGTGATTTCAGTCGTGGGTCTTTGGTATCTGATACTCAATATGGGACTTGTCTGATTGAACACTATTGCCTCTTCATTGTACAAGCTGAAGCCCTTTTAGTGCTTTCCTATTAAATTAGTAAAAGATGACAATGGACATAGTTAAAGCAGAACAAATCAAGTTTTAATATTTCCTAGTTGTCAGCAATTACACTTACTTTTGAAGTGCCATGGGTAGCAATCAAATTAAAGACATCATGTTGCACATAGAGTTTGAACTAAACTATTATTTTAAAATGTGAATACTTTAATTAAAATTGAAGTGTTTCTCTTTCTTATTATGAAAAACTAATTCTATATCATGATACATTTAATTCACATTTAGTCCTAATTTCTCTTGATTTGGGGTGGGAGGGTGGGAGTTGGATAAAATTTCAAACCATGCATTATTTAAAAAAAAATCTAGCTCCTGATTATTTCACCACAGGATTTAACATGGAAATTACAAGAACAAAACAAAACAGAAACCCTCAGCTTCTAAATGAATCACCTGTAACCCCATTTTTTAGAACAATTTTCATACTATAAGGTTAATTTCAAGTAAATAGCAACAGATATTCTGCCTTCTTAAAGCTTTGCTTTGATGCAACATCTTTTTGTTATTACAAAAAAGTTTCTTGTGTCAGTAAAAGTTTGGAAGAAATCTGTATTCCTATTCACAAATAGGAAAAACATACTAGTAATTACATTAATTAGAGGATTGTCACCTATATTTTTATTAATCTGTAATTTAAATTTGGAAGTTAATTTAGAGATAGCAAAATCTGATAAATATATATCCAATAAATCTAATTACATTATTTTTGCCTTTGAATTTTAAAATTCTGGAACATTATTAAGTGTTAATGATTATTTATCCCAAGATTTCATTAGCAGAAACATTTGTATTTATAGAGCTGCCCTCTGGTAAAAGGCTTGATATATGACAACCATTCACCCGCTATAGTGTTTACAGCATATAATGAATTATATATATTATATTTTATATATATAGTTTTGTTAGGATTATACCTAAGTATTTTTTCTTTTGGAGCAATTATAAGTGGATTTGTGTTTTTAATTTTGGTTTCCAGTGTGCATTGTTAGCACATGGAAGTAGGATTGATTTTTGTGTGTGGACCATGTTTCTGTTTTGAAACTTAAAAGATATCGGGAACTAACATGGAAAATAACCAAAACAAGATTTAATAGAATAGGGTCTAACTAGTCAACAAATAGTTATTATTCACTTGCTAACATAAGGCACTGTGCTGGAATTTTGAAGGCATGTTGATCTAAAAAGGTATTGCCCTGAGATGAAACATAAGAAATTTTTAGGCTATAAATTGACCTCTATATGTTGTTAGCAATTTGACTTAGAGAAAAACATCTTTACATAATATACACTAAGTTAATTTGCTGATTTACAAATAATGGAAGACCAGCTTTTCAAAACTATACCATCAAGTTTGTTCATTTCTTCTTTATTATAGCAGCTAATTCTTATCATGAAAACTCTGGTTTTCTTCTAAATGGCATAGGTAGACTACTTTTCCTTCTTACTTTTTTTTTTGTTGCTTATCTAACCCTTCTTTCCTTTCTCTTAAATTTAAATAGAATTCTTTTCTCATTTTATACCCATGCCCAAATAATTGATCTAGCCTATTGACCATATATGACAATTCTTAAAACTATACTTCTAGTCCAAATATTTCTTCTAAACTTAGGCTTACATTTATATTTTGTACTGAATATCTACTAGACTACCAGAGAGGCAGCTTTAACTCAGTATATTTAATTACTGTTCCTTTAGGATTTGCTTCTATTCTAATTTCTCTCTCTCTCTCTCTCTCTCTCTCTCTCTCTCTCTCTCTCTCTCTCTCTCTCTCTCTCTCTCTCTCGTAGTGTTGGAATCACCATTCATGTGGGTGCAGAAACCTGGGAGTCATCTGTGACTCTCACTCTCCCTTAGCCACTATATCTAATTAGTTATTAAATCCCATTTTGATTCTCTTTCCAAATTATATGGGTGCAGAAACCTGGGAGTCATCTGTGACTCTCACTCTCCCTTAGCCACTATATCTAATTAGTTATTAAATCCCATTTTGATTCTCTTTCCAAATTATATGTCTTCTCTATCCATCCTTTTACCTCTCCCCCCACCACTCTCCCTAGTCTAGGAGGCCATCTTACCTGGATTGTTTTCTCTGGCCTCCTAGATGGTTTCCCCACATTTTTCTTAATCTCTTTTAGTCTATTTTCTACACTAGCCAGATCTTTTTGAAACAGGGATCTTATCCTAACACTTGCCTTATTTAGAAGCTTTTAATGACTTCCCATTATCCTTAAGATGAAGCCAAAAATCGTTAACATGTACTTCAAGATCCTGCATAATCTGGCATTTACCTTCTTATCTCTCAACACTGTTTGCCTCACTCCAGCCATGCTTGCCTTAGTTCCTCAGAGGAATCACGTTCCTTCCTGCCTTGTCAACTTTGACCAAAGTAATTTCTTCGCTCAGAATGCTCTACTTCCACAAAATATCTTAAATTCCTTAAATGCATAGATTGTTTTATTATTTTTCATGTATTTTCCACTTTTCTTACTTAATATTTAATGCTGAGTACCTAGTAGTTCATTAACCATTTATTCATTTAGTTATTCAACAGTGAAAGCATAGCACTTCCATGTGTTGAAAATGTAATTGTATTATATTTCCAACATGCAATTTAAGATAACACATTGTGAGAAAATACTGTTTCTGTTTTTGTGTGTCTTTTGGAGTAAAATGTACTGTATGCTTCTTGCTAGTTAATGAAGATGCTCTTTGAATGTTCTGATGAACGAATTGATTTGGAACTCATTTCTTTCTGCATTAATCTTGCTGCCAACAAAAGGAATGTACAACTTATCTGTGAAGGTTAGTGCCTTTGAGCCTCTTAGATAACCTCTATCATATGGCAATTGCCATATGATGGAAAATATATAATAAGGAATTAAGAATTATAGTAGCTATGTAAATCCTTAAAGGTCAGATAGAAAATTCTTATATCATGAGTAGAAACAGCTGTAACATTTTATAGACAAGATTAATTACCTTTAATTAAAATTTGATTTTTAAAAACATTTTTCTCCATGAAATAAAACTTTTTATTAATGCAAAGCCATCTGTTACAATGTAAGATGATACAATACAAATTATTAGATATTTGTTTCTATATCTTTGTAAAATTGCTTGTCATGCATTATGATATTTCAGAGTCTGCTCAATAGTTTTTCTCTTATTACATTTAAAATGGGAGTTCCCTGGTGGTGTAGTGGCTTAAGACTTTGGCGCTGGAGCTGTCAGCGTTGTGGCCTGGGTTCGATCCCCAGCCAGGGAACTACCCACATACAAAAAACAAACAAACAAACAAAAAAACCATTTAAAACGTATGCATATTTCTTACAAAAAGTACAAATGAGCAAGTAGGAAAATATTTAAATTTTTGCTCTCACTACCCAGAGAAAATCATAGGTAAAATTTTGGTACAATGCTAATACATTATTTTTAATTAAATGGGGTTCTTCTCTCTGTAGATGGTGACTTTTAAAAAAAAGTTAATAA
This sequence comes from Lyroderma lyra, assembly GCA_004026885.1. NCBI lineage: Eukaryota > Metazoa > Chordata > Mammalia > Chiroptera > Megadermatidae > Lyroderma > Lyroderma lyra. The sequence goes on from PVJL010001042.1 coordinate 187,883, forward strand.
TATATTGAATATTGTTCCATGTGATTAAATGCTTTTATGAAACATAATTGCCAGTAGCTGCAAAATAATCCATTAAAGGATTTTCAATAGTTTAATCTGCTTTTTTTGATATTTAGTTTGTTGCCACTTCTTTTCTGTTACAAACAATGTTGCAGGGAGTTCCCTGATGGTGTAGTGGCTTAAGGCTTTGGCGCTGGCGCTGTCAGCGCTGCGGCCTGGGTTCAATTCCCAGCCAGGGAGCTACCCACATACCAAAAAGCAAAAAAAAAAAAACAAACAAAAAAAACCAATGTTGCAGTAATTTTCCTCCCTCTGAATCTTTTCACATTTTCATTTTTATATTCTTACGCTAAATTCATAGAGGTACAGTTTTTCTGGGTCAAGGAGTATTTACATTTTTAAAATTTGTTGACAATATTCCATACAGACGAGTACACACTATGTGATTCTATTTATGTGAAATTCCAGAACAGGTAAATCTAATCTATTTAATAAGAAGAAACATAAAGAAAAGAGAAAGAGGAGGAAGAGGAAAAGGAGGAGAAGAAAAGTGATTGTATTTGGGGAATAAGCATTCCTGGGGAGGGGCACAGGGAACTCGAGTGAATGGAAATATTCTGTATCTTGAACTGGGGATGAATTAATACAGGAGCATACATTTATCAGTGAATCTATTGTACACTTAAGATTTATGCATTTTACTGTATATAAATTGGGTTTTTTGAAAATCCCAGAAAACAGAAAATCATTAAACTTAAGTGAACTTTAATTTTATTGGGAGAATTTTCTATTTTCCTGTTATTAGGAAATGGGCTGAAGATGCTCATGAAGAGGGCTCTGAAGTTCAAGGATCCGTTGCTGATGAAAATGATTAGGAACATTTCCCAGCATGATGGACCAACTAAAAATTTATTTATTGTAAGTATAGTTTTTGGCCTGCTGTCTGTTAAAATAATCTGAGAATTGAAGTGCTACATTTGAAATTATAACTTACTGATCTCTCATCAAATATTAACTCATGACCCAAGTTGGTTCTCTGTCATCCACTTCCTTGTAAGTTTAGCTCCTAGAAAATTCAATGTAGGTTTTAATGTTGCTTTTGCTTTATGATCCCTATCTATCCTCACTCCAGTTTTCTTGCCTTAAACCAGTTAACCATAGTCTCCCTTAGCAATTCAGGTCAAGATTATTATAAGAGAATCACATTTGATACTTAGTTTTTCTTCCTATGGGTTAAATTATTAGATTGGTTCTTCTGCAGAAATCATATTTTAAATTTGTATTAAAATTCTATCTTATTTAGGATTATGTTGGGGATCTTGCAGCCCAGATCTCTAATGATGAAGAGGAGGAGTTTGTGATTGAATGTTTGGGAACTCTTGCAAATTTGACCATTCCAGACTTAGACTGGGAATTGGTTCTGAAAGAGTACAAGTTGGTTCCATACCTCAAGGATAAACTAAAACCAGGTCTGTGCTGAGTATTTCACTTTTGTCTAATCATTAGTTATTTCTTTGCGATATACATAAGGCTGCTAGGGCAGTATTTTGTGACCATTGTTATACCAGATAACACATTTTCTCTCACACCTCTAGTTCTAGCTCTAGTTTTAAGTTTTCTTTCTTCCGGAAGGTGGTCACTAGGTCTCCTCCTCTTATATGTATGTACTCTTTTTTCCTAGCAATATGTTTTTTTTAATATTAGTTTACTTTTTCTATCCTGCCTTTCTAATTTTTTTTTTAATCTTGCCTTTTTAAAATTACCTAATGCCATTCCCCTCTGCACATGTGTATAGATGCATGCATAAAGTTCTTTGGGGTATTGAAGTGAGTCTTCTGTTTTCTGTGTTTAAAATGTCATTGATTTGTATATCCAGAGATTAATTTCTACTTTTCTACTGTCCTTACCAACTACCACGAACTGTCATCAGTGAATGTGGAAATTTGAAAAAAGACGAACCATGTTAAGGATTCACAAGAACTGATTTATTAGCTTTCAGTATCTTTTCTGTGCTTGAAAACTTCCTGTGATTTAACCTTATTAGGTGCTGCAGAAGATGACCTTGTTTTAGAAGTGGTTATAATGATTGGAACTGTATCCATGGATGACTCTTGTGCTGCATTGCTAGCCAAATCAGGGATAATCCCTGCACTCATTGAACTGCTGAATGGTAAATTATAATGTATTTTTATTGCTAATATAGTAAAGGTTTTGAGTTTAAATATTAAATATAAAAATGAGTTTGGAATCATGAAAATGTTATACGTATTGTTATATTAATCACCTTATAGCAACTCAAATTATATAGTTAAGGAAAATGAATAATGTAACTCTGACTAGGATTAGATAGAGTAATATCGAAGAGCTTTAGATTGCCAAATTAGGAATATTGCTGTAATTGATAAAGGAACAATGTTACAGACACTGCCTTCCTCTCATCACCTTCAACAGTTAATATTCCGTCATTTCTTCTTCCTCCTGAGCTTTGTGTCGGTTGAATTGGGATTGCTGTCTTGTGCAAACCCTTTTTTAAATGTCTTGATTTCTAATCAGGAAAGTTCATTTGGAAGCTAATTCTAAACATTGCCCTCTTGGGTCTAGAGACAAAGTATTGTCTTCTAAATTTTCTGCGATGAAGAGAATGTTCTTGGTCTATGCTGCTCTTCACATGTGGCTCTTGAGTTCTTGAAAAGTGGCAGTTGGGATTGAATTTCTAATGTAATTAGATTTTAATTTAATTAGCTGCAGTGGCTTATGGTTACATATTGGGCAGTGGAAGCCTAAAGAAGAGTCTTCCTCTCACCTTTGTATGGCTCTTAAGGGGCCAGGGTTCATTATTCTCCATATTGCATACAAAATTTATCTGAAGCTAATGTTTTTCTATTAGGGCCAAGTGTTCTAGGACCTTGTGTTAGTCTGCTCACACTGCCATTAGCAAAATACAACAGCCTGGGTGGCTTAAACAACAGAAATTTATTTTCTCATAGGTGTGGAGGCTGGGAACTCCCAAGATTAAGGTGCTGGCCAGTTTGGTTCCTGGTAAAGTCTTTCTTTATGGCTTGCAGAAGTCCACCTTCTCAGTGTGTCTTCACATCCTCATATGACAGAAAGAGAGGGGATTGGGGCGGGGAGAGCACTTGCAAGTGCTCTGGTGTCTCTTAGAAAAATACTAATTTTATGGGACCAGGACTCCACCCGTATGACCTCATTTAACCTTAATTACTTCCTGTCACCAAATACAGTCACATTTGGGGTTAGGATGTCAACACAGAATTTTGGAGGAATGCAATTCAGTCCATAGTAGATACTATACATTAAAAGTAGCTAATAGTATAAAGTTAAATATACTAATATGAGAAGTCTAAAAAGACACTCTAATCTCAGTCTTTCCAATACCAGGTATAATATATATGCATTTTGTAAAATGTTTTGGAGTATAACATAAAGAACAATACAAAAATTCTAAGTATGTAACCCATGTTTTACTCACTCACATAAGGAAATAAAATATTTTTAACATGTGGAAGTCCCTCTTCTGCCACCTCCCAGTCATTACTAATTTTTCTGAAGTGGTTTCTATTCTTTCTTTTTATCAACCATTGATTAATTTTGCTTGGTTTGAACTTTATGTAAATAGAATTTGGTTTATTTTGCTTTACACTGTAAATGTCAGATTCATCTGTGTTGTGTATAGATTGTGTTTCTTTTCATTGTTGTGTGAATCAACCACTATTTATCCTTTCTACTATTGATACCTAATAGGGTTGTCTTTTGTTGTTATCACTGTTGTTTTAAGAGAGAAGTACTATTATAAGTTAATGCTCTTAGGAACATTTTGAAACCTTTCATTTAGTGAATATATTTACTCATTTCTATTAAACACGTACCTAAGGAGTTCAACTGTCTAATGGTTCCTGGTGAGGTAATAGATTACACATATATTTAGTAAATAGTAACCAATCTTTTTTTTTAAATAGTCATACCAATTTTTAGTCTACTAATAATGCATAAAACTTCCAATGTTCTCCATCACCAGTATACCTGGGCATTGCCAGTTTTTTTAATTGTAGCCCTTGTAGTGATATCTCACTGTGGTTTTAATTTGCATTTCCCTAATGATTAATGAAATTGAGTACCTGTCTGTTTATTGGCCACTTAGGTATGGCCAATAAAGTGAAGCGCCTTTTTAAGTCTTTTGCCCATATTTCTCTTTAATTTTTTAAAGTTTTACTTGTAAATTCTTTAACATAATGCATTTTAATAGGTTGTCTAGAGAGAATGCCTCCATATTGGAAGTATTTCTACATAAAGTACAATTGACACTTGAACAACATAGGTTTGAACTGTGTACGTGGATGTTTTTCAATAAATGCTTGTACTATTTTTGATCCACGGTTGGGAATTTGCGGATGAAGAGAGCTGACTGTATGTGTTGCTCTAAGCCATTTTACATGAAGGACTTGTGCATCTGCAGGGGGTCCTAGAGCCAATCCCCACTGTGAATACCAAGGGACAACTTAACTTTTGTGGGAGTCAAAAGTTATACGCAGATTTTTGTACTACACAGCAGTCAGTACCCTCAATCCCTCCACCCTCCTCATAGTTCAAGGGTCAACTCTATATTATGTACTTATTTTGGTACATCCTTCTCACAGCCAGGAGTTTTCAGATTAGAAATAATTGAAAGAGAGACCAGGTAGATGGGAGGTTAAAGTGAAGACAATGTAGTTGGTGGAGGGATAATGAAGATTTTGTGGTGAGCTAGAGAAAGTTGAAACAAAATGATCTATGTCCTTGAATTGCTGTCACACATTGATTATAATTGAGAAAGCCACCATTATCTGTGTGTGTGTGTGTGTGTGTGTGTGTGTGTGTGTGTGTGTGTATGGCAAGCTGACAGCGAGCTAATAGTGTTTTACTATGTTCGAATTCTCTGACATGAGATTATCATAGGCAGAAATTGTATACTACTCTTTTTAGGAAATACACAAGTATATATTTTCAAAGATTAAAACTCTTTGGGTTAAGTGACAGAGAGAATACTATATACCAAGAGAATACTTAAGAGAATTTTAGCCCAAGTCATCTGCGAGAGTGGAATTTTGGCAAGTTAATGAAGGAAATCATTTGGAACAGATTGAATTTTGAGGGTCCCACAATATATTCCACACAACTGGTTGGATGCTCTGTTGATCCAAGTCTGTGTCTAACAGATATCATTGTATTGTTGGCAAGATTTGTTAACAAACTATTAGTAAATCAAATTTCATAACCAATACCTAAAAATTAGATTTGTATATTTGCTTTAGCAATTGCATATTAATCAGTAGACATCACTCATTCATTTAAAGTAGTCTTTGTGTGATATTAAACATTTATTAATTAGCCTATATGATTAAATAGCATTCACTTTTTGCTATTATAATTAGATTGAAACTAAAATACATTTTATTTCATGCCAATAGGAAAAGTTTAATTTTGTTTATATTACTGAACAACAACAAAAATACCTGTTATAATAGTCTTAATTTCTACCAAAAACTTAGAATTAGGAAGGTATGATCTTTAAGAACTATTTTTCTCATGTAAAGTCCACATTATAGAGACAATATAGAACCAGATTTATTTCACAAATTTGAATTGTTTAAAGAATTCTTGTGATGGATGAAAAAACAAACAAGTTGTTATAAATGTTGTCATTTCACATTAGAGACATAGAAGCCAGTTTTTTTTCAGTTTCTTTATATCTGGTAGCAAAATAGAATGAGAACTATAAACAAACACTGTTACTATTTTCTTAAGCCAATGTTGTTTCTCAGTTCTTCCTAAGTACAACCTGTGAGATGAGCAGTCTCAAATCTTTTGGTATAAACTCAGATGCAATATAATTTCTCTCTCTTTCTCAAAATCTTATTTTTTTAATCTTTATATTTCAAAGTAATTTAACCTATTTATAACTACAACCAGATTTACTAAAACTTCTGAAATATATTAAGAAATTTCCTTACTGTCATCATCATATAATTTAGAAAGAAACACCTAAGACATAAATGATATAATTTAAACTAATTGTCCTTTACCTGTCTCCTTGTCACTTTTAGTTTTTTTCATTCTGTAAGATTCCCCTCAATCAATGTTTTTCAGTTTTGTTTAGAAACATATTTTTCTTTTATTTGAAGTTTTCTGTTTTCTTTCAGCTCAACAAGAAGATGATGAATTTGTGTGCCAGATAATTTATGTCTTCTACCAGATGGTGTTCCACCAAGCCACAAGAGATGTGATAATCAAGGAAACTCGTATCCTTTCAATGTTTACAATAGATGATGACATTTAACATATTCAGAAAAGACGCATCTTAAGGTATTTTTTTAACTTGCCAGGCTGTGATTTCTAAGAAACTTAACGAACATATCAGAATTTCCTTCTTTGTTAACATAACTTAACTGTCAGAGGTTCCTGGGACTATCCTTAGTCCTCTTTTAATCTTACCTTATTTAATGTATATGGAAAAACACATCTATTTTCATGACTTCAGCTACCAACTGTATGCTAAGTATTTAATATTTCAAAAACTTCTTTCTTGAGTTCCAGCCATTTGTTGCCAACTGCCACCTGAATGTCTTCCACATACCTAAAGGGACATAGTATGGTGTAGCCTAAGGAGCTGCAGGACCTTGGATAAGTTACTTAACCTCCTTGAGCATACAATCCTGCATCTATGAAATAGCCTAATACTATTAAAAATAGAAAGACCACGTACTTTATAGAATTGTTAGAAGACTAATGAATTTAAAGGGCTGTAATAGTGCCCAACACATAAGAGATCTTTAGTAAGTGGTAGTTTATCATTATTGCATCTAAAAGAGTTCTCTATATTGCCAATATCTTCCCCTGAAAAACAGTCTACCTTCTGTATTTGTAGTGGATAATTATAGTATCATCCAGTCCCATAGCTGAAAATTTTGTTTGCTATCTCTTTTACTATACACAATTAATCATTTAGTCTGCAAACATTTATCTAATGCTGACCATCTAACATTATTTTAAGTGCTGGGTGTACTCAAGGACTTCATATGTAGCCTGTTGGAGAGTGAGACAAGTAAATGAGAAATATAAAATTGTAATGGAGTGTGATCACTATCAGGAAGTTATGTGCATGGGACACAGCAGAGGCTATGTAACCAAGTATGGGGATGTCATGAAAAGATGGCAGTGAAAGTAGTAGGTAAGATGTATCTCTGTGTCTTTGGGGGAGTTTTTCTGGTAATCTGCTTGTTTGTGTACAAAAAAAAAAATCTGCTTTTGAAATCCACTGTGTAAAATTCTTCATTACCCATATGAAAAATAAAAATTCCTTGGCTTAGCCTACATAGCTCTTCATAACCTGACCTTAATTTCTTTTTCCACAGTTCTCCCTCTGACCTTATAATACACATGGTTTTTAAGCACACCAAATTTCTCGTCATTTATCAAACATGATCTACCTGTTATAACTTACTATCTCTTCAGGTGCCTTGTCAACCTCAAATGCATTTTTTTCCCTTTTTACCTGATAGTCTCCAACTCAGGAAAGATAAATTTATAAGCCATTTTCTCAGTTAAGACTTTTTAATCCTGTAACCTCCCTCTTTCCCAATAGGAGTAATAATTAGTTTGCCCTCTTTAATAGTAATTTCACAGAATATGGAATTCTAGATTGCCAGTTACTTCCCTTAGTAATTGAAAGGTATTTTTCCACTGTCTTCGGGCCTGAATTGCTGGCAGTGAGAAGTCTGTAGTCTACTAATTATTAGTATCTGTCATGAAGTCTGATGACAGTTTACTTTTTTTTTCTTGTGAGTCATTCTTTTTCCAGGAAGACCAAAGGAATGTTTCTGTTTCTTTAAAGCCAAGTAGTCTTATTAGAATTTGACTTGGTATTTATCATCCTTGCTTGATTTTTCCAAGTATGTAAATGTGCTTTTTTTCAGTATGTAGTTTTGTCTTTTTTTTTTTTAATTTTAGGAAAGTTTTCTTGAATTATAGTTTTTAGTATTTGTTCTTTTCTATTGCTTTGGTTGTCTTCTTTGAGACTTATATTATGTTGGATCTTCTTTGCCTATCTGTAATATGTTATTTTCTAATTTTTAATCTCTTCATTTGTTCTTTAATTTTGTTAATTTTTGGGGGGGGCTTCTATTTCTCTTGAGGTTTTATCTGTATTTACTCTTCTATTGTTATAAATTTAGTTTTTATATATCTGAAATGATTTTTCTATTTTTAGTTCTTTCCTGAATTATTTTATTTCTGAGTTTTCTAGTTCTGACTTAACGTTGTTCTTTCATATATATTCTATTGTTAAATTTTGTCATCTCTTTTGAAATATTAGGTTCCAGATTTTACCTTTTATGCAAAAATGTCTTATGTTTTCTCTCTTATAATACTGTGATTCTTTTCTGTTGCTCTTTTTGTATAAAGTTAATGTTCCTGAATTTGTAGGAGGGCCAAGTAGATCACAAAAGCTTTTATAGGTACACAGCTCTAGAGCTCCCTCTTCAGTTATTTTCATGACTTTCATGTTTTCAGAAACATGGTCTTGTACTTTCTGAGATATACTGGCTGTTTTTTACCCATTTTTTTTTCTAGTTTTTTTTTCTTGTCCCTGTTTTTTAAACAAATGAAATATTAAATGTTTCTGATGATCTTGTATTAATTATTTCCTTTAAAATTTTAAGTTAAATTTTAAATTAACATGTGAATTTAGAGAAATGATTTAATAAGATTTGATGCCCTCAATTTTAAATGTAGTTTGTATCTTTAACCACTTTTATTCAGAGGCTCCAGCATATCTCATAGATCTGATGCATGATAAAAATAATGAAATCCGAAAGGTCTGTGATAATACATTAGATATTATAGCGGTAAGTAATGTTTCTTCCTATACAAATTATAGTAGTCTTCATTTTGGGGAAAAAAGACATTGTATCCCTATTTAGAACAAAGCATTCTTTTAAATGCAAATTTATATTTTTGTAAAACTTAGAAAATACAACGATACAAAATTCATTTTTTTAAATATTAAGACTTCTGGCTTTGAAATTTTATGTATAATCTTCTTACTTAAAGAGTTCTATACCTATTCAGTTTTAAGGCTGTTCTACATGTCATCTCAGTTTCACTTGTTTTTTGAAAACTTATTGCATAGGAGTAGGGGTTTGATGACAATTTCTGCCAAAAGTCAACACAGTCAACTTTGTAGTTGGGTCATTACATTTTTTTTAATAAATCAAATCTTATATCAACTGATTTTCATAATTTTTGTTATATACATAGAGTTTTGTAAGTTGCTTTGCAATTATGAAACGCACAAAAATTTTAGTGTTATTTATGATTTTAGAAGGTTTTAAACTATATGTAACAAGAGAAGTATGACCAGAGGGATAATCTGAATCCTGGAATAGAAACCTGCCCAAAATGCCGACTCTTCTTCAGAAATCATGCTGCCCACCACAGCTTTTTGCCTGGATTTGGGCCTTGCACCTGGATTGTGCCAGACACCAGATTACTTTTAAATATTTATAATTTCACCTATGTCAGATACTGCTATACACAACCTCCTTGCTTCCTTCTTTGAACTGGATTTACACTTTTAATTTTGGCTCACCCTGTATAAAGTTTCTTGAATGTAGCCTATTCAGTACTTTTTAAGAGTTTTAAAAAGATCAAAATGACATTTTTAAGAATCAATTAACAACTTTATTGGAAATCCTCTAAGTTGACATTTCTGCTAGTGATGTCATTATGAAATTGGATAATAACCATCAGGTACTTTTTTGTCAAATTTCTGCATTTTATTTCAGAAATTTATTTTATATCATCTGTTCTTTGGATTTGACTGAGTATATCATTACTGGATTAAAATTCATAAGTACATTGACATTTTTTGCTTTGATTTCTAAATTAATCTATTTCCTGCTTAGAAAGAAAAGGGTAACTTACTGTTGTGTTCATTTAATTTTACATAAACACACTCTTTGAGACTAAAGCAAATCGGACTGGTTTTCAAAGTGAAAATAAAATATAAAAATTATTCTTGGAGTTATTTCTCAACAGACCTTATCTCTAATCCTAATGTAACAGAAATGTATATGGTGATCAGTATTTAGTCATTTTTTTCATGCATGATAATGCTAAGTTTTCTAGGAGATGACATTTTCTGCGATCAAAAATTACTACATTTTGTAAATGGACATACCACTACTAAACACAGAATGCTGTAGATAGAATGAGAGCCTTTGTTTCCAAAGGCTATGGATATACTAGAGCAATTAGAAAATAATAACAGTGAGATATTTCATGGCAAACTTTGGGGGTAAGGTTAGGACTTAATCCACGAGTTATCTTGGAGTAAATGCCACAAGTGCCACTAGTGAATATTCTTGGGGCAAATGGGGAATGGGTTAAAAAAGGGAAAAGTTACTATTAAATGTGTGCTCTGCTGAGATGTTTCATACATGTAGGCCACAGGTCACAGGGTTTATGAATATGGAATAGTTATTACTTCTAGAGGTTGATTTCAGGATTCATGTATTATTTTTTATTAGATCACTAATGTCATTATTATATATAAAGTATATAGTATAATAATAAGAAAGAAACTTCTTAAAAGTCTACATGTGATTCTCTTACCTTAAGCAATGAGGAGATGTTAATCTGTTATGGATTGCCTTTAGCATACTTCTTAAATTACCTTCTTTTGAGAAAAAGTAGATGGAAGGTAATGTGTTTAGATATACATATTAGCCATGTTTAGTTTAGAATGTAAGTTTAGTGATAGTTCCAAAATACCAGATTGTTCTTATTATAACAATATTTAGTTTAAAGATATGAATATACAAGGGCTGTTGAAAGTATCCAGCCATGTAGTATGAAAAATAGAGGCATTTATGGTTGGATGTTTTCCAGACAGCCCTCACGTTTTATTGTAAGGTATAAATTTTTATTCCTAATTATTTCTAAACTCTGGCTCAAGTCTCATCTTAAATGGGAGTTACTTCATCCTGTGTCTACCTTTCTCCTTCTCTCTAGAATCAAAGTTTTGAAAAAAATTGTATACAATTGACCCTTGAACAATGTGGGCGGTTAGGGGCACTAAACCCCTCCACCCATGCAGTCAGAAATCCACATACAACTTTTGACTCCTCCACAACTTAACTACAGTCATCCCTCAGTATCTACAGGGCAGTTACTGCCAGGACCCCCTCCCCCACCCCACAAGTACCAAAGTTCATGAATGTTCAAGTCCTATATATAAAACAACTCAGAACAGTGCATGCAGTCCTTTTCGCTGCATCCACAGATTCCCAACTGTAGATCGAAAATACGTTTTTGACTCATGGTTGGTTGAATCTGCAGATGTGAAACCCAGAGATACAGAGGGCCAAGTATGTATTTTAAAAACAGATCTACATGTAAGTAGACCTGGGTAGTTCAAGCCCAGTTGTCCAGTGTTCAGCCATACTTCCTTCACTTTTTTACTTCCCCCATCCTTCTTTCAACCTATGGCAATTCTGGCTTCTGTCTCCATTGCTACATTGAAATGGTGCTCACTATAAAGTCATCTTGACCTCCGTTTTTCTAAATCCAGTGAGAATTTTTAGTCTTTGTTTTACTTTATTGATACTACCCTCCTTTAAGGAACTTAAAAATCCTGGTGAGAGTTAAAATGTAAAATCATGAAGAAAATTATTTTAAATTATTACATTAATAAAAAACATTGTTGATGTGAGGACTTCAAAGAAGAAGAATCAGCAAAATGGAACTGGTGATATGTCAGTTAATATATATAGCTCCCTAAGATGCTGTCTAATCACTTGAGTCGGTGTAAGAAAAATCTGAACAAGTAATCAGAATGTTCACGTGTGAATTATTTGCGTGATTTGGAAGTCTCTCTGTGCTACTCAGTTGACTGAGTTATATTCGTAGCTGGCTTTCCTAGAAGAGAAGTATTCCAATACAGCTGACAGACGGAAGGGCATCAACTCTGGAAGCATCCCTTGTCCTACTGGAAGAATATTTATCTATATACTATTATACACCTACAAGATTCAAGGCCCTGGCTCAGTTTTAGCTTGGTAATAGGGAACGACACCCTGGGAGCAGCTTCTTCCCAAAACATTTTTCTCCTGTCCTTTATTGGGTCAGCATTCTGATTCAACTTTTGGCCTCTGTGACATGGCAACTGGTCTAAAACAGCGTCTCATCAATAATTCACTGATTCACATTCTCTCACCTGCCGAATAATCTCAGGCCATTTATTTAACTTTGTGAAGATTCAGTTTACGATGACACTCCCGAGGATTGGAGAGTTGTAAGTGTCAGAGAAAACGTATCCAGGTGGACTGATAAATTTTGCCTCCACTGTAATATTTCTTTGTTGCTTTAGATATATCTGCATGTAACTGGTTCTCTGTAGTCACATGGCTTCTCTCTCGCCCCCATCATTCCTGACCTCGCACACACACACACTTACATTTTTTACCCAGTGCATATCAAAATGGAATAGTGTTCAGACCAGAAAGCAATCAACATGGTCTTCCCAGCCGAAGCCTGAGTTTTTACTTTTTTTGGCTGAGGTGTGATCCCTGATGGTGGCATTCCATGGACTGCCTTTTGTTCTTGGGGGTCTTCTTTTTCAAAATGTTCCAAGAGTTTCTGAGAAATGTGAACTGTTTCAGCTTTTCATCTCATCAGACAGCATGTGCGATACCCACCTGGCACAAATTTTGTGGAATCCAAAAACGCTAATAATCCCACTCTCTCCTTAGAAATTCCTAATTTACCAGCAATTTATTTTTGTTCAATATGACTGTTTCCACAGATCAGTTCTTCATCGCGACCTTGATAAAGTGATCACTTGCGGTCATAGACCTTCCTCTTCATGGTTTGTCAGTCAAATCTGATCTTTGAACCACCTTATGCAGTGTCTTACTGTCCTCACATCAACACACTGATCACCATAAACAGCTTGCATTCGTCTGTGTATTTCAATTGGAGGAACTTTTTCCACTGTTAAAAATTCACTAACAGCACACTGTTTGAACCAAATGTCTGAACACTCTTCCATTTCTATGTGCACTGGGTGAAAAATATAAGCATCTGTGTGTGCAAGGTCAAGAGTGATGGAGGGGAGAGACCATGTGACTGCACAGAACCAGTTATATCCAGGTATGTCTAATAAAACAAAAAACATTACAGTGGAGGCAGAATTTACCAGCCTGCCCTCATATATGAAGTTTCTACCACATGATGGTCATATCATATGTTTTGTTCAAACTAGACCAAAATTATAGTTAGTTGAGAAGTTTATATGTAATATCTGGACCAACATTTCCATTTTTTTAGTATAGTTATGCTGTTTTCTGTTCATTTAAAATTTTTAAATGGTGTGGGAAAATAATCCGTTCACTGTTTGGATTTTAACTGTGGGAAATTATTTGGAGTATGTATTTTGGCCAGCCATATTATTATTTATAATTTGAGATGATTCTGGGAAATGGCTCAATTTAGCACTTTAAAGCTTCATGCCAGGACAGTGAACTGAATAGGGCAATTAAATGAAAAGCCTTGATGCAGACACTGTAGGAAACAAGGAGCTGCCTTTTCTGGTATGGAAGTGCCTCATTTGTTCAGTTACCCGTGTTTTCTGAATCTGTGGTGACTTACTTTGACTTATCAGCTAGCCTCAGACCAAAGTTACACTCCTAGCTTACTAGACTTCCTTATTTGGTAGAAATTTGAGGAGTGGGCATTTTAATACATCAGTAAAAAAAGACAGCTTCTCAGGTTCACTTGGGACATAGCTGCCAGTCTTTGGTTCTTTGAGCTCAAACTTTATTACTGATCATGATTCAGGGTGTTATTTGCTTGTCCTGAATCTTTTTCAAGAGCAAAACAAGAGGAAATTGACTTAATTTGAAACAGGGGAAACTTTGATTAGACACAGCAAAGATGATGAAACACTAGAAATAGGCTGTCAAGGGAGAATGTGAACTCTCTGTCCAGTTAGCGTCAATAATAGCTAAATAGAAAAAATAGTTTGTTAGAAACCTGCCTAGAATAGGAGTGGATGATCTCTTAAGACGTTTTTTACCTCTGAATTTTGACTTCCTAGTATCTCAGCATGACTATGTTCTGTAATAATAAAAACTTTTTAAACATTGAGAGAATGGGAATACTTGTAGCTTAAGGCAAGTTATTTTTAAGAAAACAGACTTTTTCACTCAAGACAAACAGTGTGGTATATAATACTAAAGAAAATTAGGTGTCTTGCAAGCCTTGAGGAAATATGCCTTCTGCAATAAAGTACATGTCCCCCAAATTATGGAAATGTTACATTAGTGATGAATTGTTTAATGTATTTGGGCCCAAGCCCTGAATTGGTGAATTGAAACAGATGTGTGGTGGTAGTACTCTTTGTACCATGGAGGATTGCTTGTTTGGTGATGTGGTCACTGCAGCCTCATCAGCAAGTTGTCACCTGTCTGACTAGGCCTTACATGTTGTAGTTTTGGGAGGCAGGGAATGGGGTAGGCACAGAGAGGAGCAGGGAGGCATGGAGAGAGGAGGCTTGCTTCTTGGTCCTCAAAGGGGATTATGTATAATACCAATTGACTATTAACCTTTTCTCTCCCAAGCCTTGGGAATTGTGAAGGGAAGAACAGAACCTGCTATACACAGATTTTCTAAAATTCAGTTACTAATAGATTTTTATTCTTCAGTACTTTAACTTTATGTGAAACATTTAAGACCCTCATAAATTCTTTCCCTATTGCTAAACAAATCCCTCCCCTGACATTACTGGGCTTTCAGACATTTGATACATGTTTATAAAGCACATACTGTGTTGCAGACACTAAGATAGACACTGGGATGCAAAACTCAACAACACAAAGTTCCTAGAATAAATGAGTTCACAATCTAAATTCTAGAGAACACCATGGTACTGTCATCTTGATGTGAACAGGCCTTCTAGGAGCAGTACAACTATATGACCCTATCAATAGATGTTCTGTACCAATGGCATTTTGTATCTACAGTTTAATGAAAGGGAATGTACCAAGATCTTTAGTAAAAGACTGGTATCTGTTGTCTTTTTAGACAGCCACAGGCCAATATGATTTGATACTAACACACATTTGTGTTGCTGAGATTGGTGGCCCTTTCTCTTTCAGTAAATCTAATTATCATGGACAAATTTGTGTATTTTAACAATCTGCAATAATACCTAGGTGCAGTATTTTAAATTTGAAAAACAAGGTGCCATCTTCATTCTGGGATGGACAAAATTATATTTAGGTAAGACCAGTGTATTGACATGAGATAAACCAATGTAGGTTTTCAGGTAACCTCATCAATTGTTAGGTCCCCACAGAAATTACCAGTAAAGCCGTGTCAGACAGAAAAGCTGAGTTTATTAATAACATTTCCAACAAGGGACAGCACTTAAAAAAATGTCTCATACACTTTTAAAAGGGAATTAGAGAGAAATTTTCATAGGGTTAGCTTTAAAACTCAGGGTATTTCACAATAGGCTTTCAAAGGGAGGGAATGGGTAGGAATTGTGTCAAATGGGTATATGGTAGTCACCTTTAATTGGCTTGCAGGTTGAGTATGGGCACAGAGCAGAGATTTCTTTTAAGTGAGCTATTAATAGAAACTTCTAAGATGTTCTTTCCAGAGCAGGTATAGTTGGTTCTTGCTTGTTTTACAGTCTTGGTAAATTTTCATTTCTCAGAATTTCTAAGTTTGGTTTTTATTTCTCAATTCTATACAGTCACATTGGGTTTATTGAAGTAAGTTTGGTTAGCCCTCTTTTGGAGTTCATTTTTATGTTACATAAACCTGAAAGACAAATTTAGGGTATTTTTCCAGCTTGTTGGAATTTACACACACACACAGAATAGGTCTTCGAATAATGCAGTTTTGGTCAAAGTCTTTTCTTTACAATTGAGGAGATGCCTTAGGAACTTAACTTTTTATCTATTAGCCTACAGTAAAATTGGTTTCAATAAATTGTTTCCCTTAAAGTCACAGAACCCATTGACAATGTTAATTGAGGACTTACCGTATGTATTATAATATATATATATATATATATATATATATATATATATATGTATTTGTATATGTATATATATGAATGTGTATGTATCCCTGCCTGTCCTATGCATGTTTTATTTATTTTTAGTTGGCAACAGTTGGATTTAAAAGAACCCAAACATAATATGAAAGATAAAATCATGATTTCTTGCTTAAATAACTTTTTAGTTACATCTTTTACTTTGTGATCTGACCAGACATGATCTTTTAAATGGTGTTGCACCCCTCTGTAGACAAGAGATTGTAGAGACCATTCTACTTCGAAGTCTGGTTAGAAAATGCCAAAGTCAAGACTAATGGGCAACAATTGGGACAGTCCTATTGCAAGTAGGTAGTATGTGCATAACAAGTATCTCTGTTATGTACGCGTGTTTAATTATGTGTACCTATATATACATGTCATATATATAACATTGGGAGAACTATTTTCTAAGGTACATAAGGCATCTTTTTAGCAGCTACTAGCTTAGACCTTAATGAGCAACTAAATTATTTTAGATCTGCTTTAATTTAGTATGAAGAATTGTATCAAATAAACCATATTACATTTCAATTAGGGGTTGCCACATTAAAGGAGAAAAGAAAATCTGTTTTCCATCAGTTATTTTCGAACACAAAGCAGATCTCTGTAGCTCTATGTTATCCTATAGTGTGTTAATCAGATACAAGGTGTGACGGAAGCCAGTGACAAAAGAGTTTTTCTGATAGTGAACAGGCTCTGGTAATAGGCTGCTTGAAGCTTCATAATGCTTCAGTGGTTTAGTAGTAAACAAAATTATATAAGACTTCAAAAAGGATGGCACCTTCCATAAAAAATCAAGCCATAAGTTTTTCATGACACTTTAGAATTTATGGAAACTGTGTGCTGAAGATTATAATGCCAGGTACTGAGAAGAGAAGAATATAAAAGGCAACATATGCATACCATTAAATATAAGATAAGCTCAATTCTCAAAGCAAGAAGCATTTCAAAAATGAAGAAAAAACAACTGTAGTCCTAGAGTATTTCCACATTGGCTTCATAGATTTTCATGACATATCTTAGCTGTGGTTGAGCTATGACATCCCTGAATTTCCATAGTTATTTCCTGGTAATAGTGGGTGGTGATATGAGGGAAGTAGAAATTTCAGGCAGAAAGGTTAGGGGGAATAGATTTAATTGATAAATGTTGAATTTATTAAATATTTGACACTGGATGTTCATTTAGAGTTACTCTCTAACTTTTTAAAATCAATTCTTTTTCTGCCAATATTCCTTACACTGCCAGTTTTGGGGATAGTTATTTCAATAGCTTCATGAAGTAATGATATTAATTATAGATTTTTATTTATAGAATGTTAGAATTTGAGTAAATCTTAGATTTGTTTCATTTTAGAAATGAAGAATCTGAGACATAGGATATTAAAATACCTTTAGAAGTTTGCATACTTCTATTAGTATCAGAGCTATTACAGAACCAGAACCCAAGTCTTTGTCCAATGTTCTTTGTATTATATCATACCATATTATTAATATCTATAAATTCAGACTCTGAGACACAAAGAAACTTTGACTTTGCCATGGCTGTTAAAACTCTACTCATTGAAAATAGATACAGAAGATCTCGGAGGCTAGGGATTCCAGAATGGTGGCCCATGAGAGTAAGATAAAGCTTATACTGCATTTCACTAAACTGGAAGAGAAATAAAACAAAAACGTGTATGTGTGAAGGACAGAAAGAGAGAGAGACATACACAGAGACACTGGTCTGGGGAGGAGTTGCAAATGCTGTGAACATGTTTGGTTTCTTTTAGAAAATATTTATCTATTTTGAGATTGTCTTTGTTACAATTTTAGTGTTAAAATGGCCTTTCTTTTCTAAAACAACATAGTAGATTGCAGTTGATTTACATTTAATGTCAGTCCCCAAAATTTGCTTTTGAAATTTTCCTGAAATCTAGAACTCTTGGAACCACTGCCCTAGCCTATTAATTTACTGTACTTGCTGAATAGACTACCAACAGCCATAACCTAAAATATTTGATTTTCAATAAGTTGAAACATAAAAATCATTGTTTTGGAAAAAATAAAAATTTAGTATCATATAGCAAAATAATACTATCTCATTTGATTCTAAGCCGTGTTTACTGTTACACAAAGGAAAAGGAGAAATGGACATTGTGTTTCTCATGACAAGCGTCACTCCCAGGTGCTTCATTTGGCAAACACTCGGACACCTGAGGCTGTGCTGTCACCAGCTAGAGCAACTTTTATGGCACAAGTGCAGTATCTTAATAATGTTTCATACTTAGCCTCTAAATTTAAAATGTATATTTAAAAAATATTTTCTGAAGTTAGCTATCAATATTGGAATTAAGAAAGTCATGTAAAACCGGTTGGATATATACCAGTTGTGTGTGTGTGTGTGTGTGTTTCTCTCTAGGTAAAGGGATTATGGGTATTCTTTATATTAATAAGTTTCAACTTTTATTAATGAAATAGTTTTATAATCATAAAACCCCAAATATTTTCAAGAAGGCTTGTTATAACTGCTTGAGACTTTAAGTCCTTGATACTGCTTGGTCGAGGTTTTTGCTATTTTCTTCACTACGACCTATAACAAAAAGCCACACATACTTATTAAATCTCAAGTCCACTTCTTGTGAAAACTCCACTTGTCATTATAGTGCATTCGTTGTCATAGGAGTCTGTAATCATGGTTGGATGTTTTGCAAAGTATAATTTTCTATATCCTATATGATTACACAGCATGATATAGAACAACATATTTTGTCTCCTGTTTCCTGAGGGAGAAGCTGTTTTTTTGTTATGTTTTGTTTTTTTGTTTTGTTTTGTTTTGTTTCTGAAGAGCTGAGAAGACAACCATAGTGTTTTCATTGTGATCCTGAAACAGTACGGCACACATTAACCATTATGTTAGTCATAGAGAATTAAATGGATGGTTTTTATAGTAAAAAAAAAAAACTTCAAAATAGGAATGAAATTATTTTTAATAAAGAAAATGACAGTACAGTCTTTACCATTGCTACTTTGCTTTTTGGCCTTATAATGTTAAGAGATGCCCTGGTTCTATGGGCTTATTCAGTCATAAACTGATAAAAGAACGAAGACAGAAACTTTAAAGGAATTCAGATTAGCGTAGGTAGTCTTACATTTGGTGTTAGGTCTGTGCTAACTCACTGACTTGGAAAACAGGCTTTCCCAAG
Source organism: Lyroderma lyra (assembly GCA_004026885.1). NCBI lineage: Eukaryota > Metazoa > Chordata > Mammalia > Chiroptera > Megadermatidae > Lyroderma > Lyroderma lyra. The sequence goes on from PVJL010001042.1 coordinate 207,230, forward strand.
ACATTACCAAGTCAAGTTTTAGTGTCAGAAGTTAACCATGGATGCTCATGGATGTTTTTGGTTTGTGTGTTTGAATCTATCAAATGCAGTATGGATAATCTCTTTTTAAAAACTCAGGCATGTATGTTTAGGTTCATTAATAAGAATATTGCTATAAACTCTAAGGTTCATAAGAAGGCTTAAGTTAGATGGGCACTGTGAAGAAAACAGTATCTTTGTTACACATTTGTACATTTCTTAAATATCTTTTTATTAGTAACTTAGAATGGTAGAATCTAATGAGAAGGGTGTAAGATGATAACCCCTAGAATAAGCATGATTTTTTTCCTTTGTTCAGAGCATTACTTACTAAGCTAAATACATTTTATGGATATGCGGTTTACGACTTTACTTTTTAAATTATACCTACCTCTGTAACATTTCACAGTTATTAGTAAGAGGCAAGTTTCACTCTTAATGGAATGGCAAACCCTATATTTTATATGCTTTGGGTACTTGACAGAGTTTTAACTCCTGTTTCACTAGGAATCCATATGCTTGAACTTAAATTGTAAAAAAACAATAAAATCATATGTTTTTCTGTCATCTTCCTTGAATACTTCATTCAGATTTAATATTTTTCTACCAAAATGAAAAGTTAGTTTTATACCTCTTTCCAAGTGAAACAAACTAGTTTTCATAAAACAAACAATACCACTTAAATTAGTTCCGGTATTTGATGTAGATTTTATAGGATTTCTAGTGTTATAATCTGGGAGTTTTGGTGACTATAATCTTTTAGGGGAAAAAAAAGGCCAGTTAGTATGGGGAATTTCTGTCCCAAAATACCATTTTGCTTTTTGTTTACGCCTGTGTATTAAATTCCTTACCTTAACCTTTTTGATGTGAATTTTGGATATCACATGCATTGATACAAAAATGCTGTTTGTAAATTTTAGAAGTCTTAGCACTCAAAAACAATGTGAAGTATATGTTTTGAACTTGTCAAATCAACCTTTGTAACTCTACTAGGGGACATATTTTGTATTTTGGAAATTCAGAACATTTTTAGAAGCTGTTGACTTCAGTCACTTGCCGCAATATAGAGCTATAAATTGAAAAACGATTTAAGTTGCTTACCACACCAAAAAGGTTAATGGATAACAAATTCACTTATTTCTTCTTCTATAAGTGTATGTGATCGTTCTTATTAATTTATCTGGCCACTTCTAATATGATGATGATAATTCTTTCATCTGACTTGTAGCACATACTGTGTGCCACATAAGGAACCAAAAATATACTGCACTTTTGAAGTCATCCAAACTTTAAAGAGGTTCAAAGTTATATTTTGCTTTTGGGCTAAATTATTTTGAAGCTAATTAGAATGCCCACTGCATAATTAGCATCACTTAGTATTTTGTTTAATTTTGGAAACCCAAAGTGACCCACTAAAATCTGTAGCCAATGAAACTACTGTAACAACATCTCTGTGCTATTACTTTTTCAACTCCCTCTTTCCCTGACACCCTCCCACGTGTGGCCAGGTCAGAGAAAGCGTGACTGGGAATACCGTGTGTAATATCATATACTTAGCAGACCAGAAACGACTTCCTCTGATATCATTGATTGGTCAACAGTTCAACCCCGTCATAGAATCTTAGAGCTGCAAGTTGACCTTAGAGGTCATTTATTGCACTCTTACTCACTGGAGAGTCCCAGCAACTGACCCTGCCACATGTTCATTTACCCTCTGTTTCGTGGCCTTTTCCACAGCGCTGCCCGAGGTTACTTCAGTGCTCTGGGCCTCATTTCCTCATTTGTGGGATGTCAGTAATTGTACTTAATGTAGAGAGCTGAGAGCTGTTACTTTAATTAATCAACAGTAATGGCTTACCTTATGTGTTTTCACTGTAGGTTTATGGGTTTTCTAAATTCCTTATCTGTATGTTCTCATTGTATCAGACGAATTTATGTGAGATCAATGCTTGGATGATTATATAACTTTATATAAATTATATCTAATCACTATAACCATACCAACAAGATATGGCATTTAGGATTTATTGTTTATATCTAAATTGCCAACTTCAAATATAGGTTAGCATTGTAGATGTAACTCAGAGTTTAAAAATCTCCAGTGATTTAAAATTATAAATTGAATTAATAAATATGTATTATTTTTAAAGTAAAATGCAATAATTAATATTTATAATAGCTCTACTTTTATATAATTTAATTTTAAATAATTATATAAGGAAATAGATTAACAGCTAACAGGATATTAATAGGTAACTATTACAAAGAAGGAAAGCTTAATAATGCTGTGGTAAAATTGCCATTAACAGTACCATAGCCAAAAAGTATCTTCTGCCTCCACCAACCTCAATTGAAAAGGAGCATCTATATAATTTCAGAGAACACACAATCTGACAGCTGACACTAAGGGAATTATTGATAATGTGAAACTTTTAAAATATAGCAAGTAAAATTTTAACAAGATAATAAAATTACCTTTATTACAAAGTATCAGATTTATTCTTACATCCCAGAAATTCATTCTGTGATGAGCCTCAGCTCAGATGAAAATGTCTCAACTATTTGACTAAAATGTGTATTTAGTCCACCTCTTAGTCAATATGATTATCTTGATTATTGGGGGACAGTATTATTAGCTGCTACCTTTATGATTTCTTTTTAGATAACTATAAGCAAAAGTGTTTAAGATACTTCAGGGGAATTTAAAACTAAGAACCCTTGGATTAGGATGATAAGAAATACTTAAAGCCCTTTTTTTATAACCTATGCCATCAGTGGTACTGTCCATTAGTTATTAAATGAATACACTAGTCAGAAGTAGCCCTAACCTGTGGGAAAAGTAGGAAGCTAGATAGGTTCTGCTATTGTTTATAATAGTGGCCTATTTGTCCTTCAAAAACATTGACCAAGCATTTTCTCTGTGAACAGGTATTATAGGAGTGAATTCTTGCTCATTAGGAATTCATGGTTGAAACAGGTGATAGACATTTAAAGAAAAAATTATGACTAAATAAAATAACATCATTATTTTGTGGTTGAAAACAAAATTAAATTCTAGTATTTGTTTTCTGTAGTATTCCTTTCAGTAGTTAAGATAAATGCTTTACTAATGCTTTATTTTTCCACTGAAAAATGTTACCTAAACAAAAAGATATAGCAAAAGATGTAATTTTAATGGTTCACTACCCATCATTAGTGCCACAAGTAAAATTATAGCCACAAAACTCTGGAAGCTGAAGACTGATTGCTTACCTAAGCTCTAGTAATAAAGAATTTGTGAAATTGAAACTTTTTCAGTTTTTGCCATTGCCATTAGCAATTGGTAATCCAGATTTCTTTAATAATATATTTAATTGATTTTTATTAATTGCATAAAATAATTCTGAACAGATATTTTTAATGTTTTCTCTGACCCAAATGAAGCCTCCCCACCAATTCTCTTCCCATGAGATAAAAGTATTGTTATCTTTGTGCCAAGGGAGTTCTTTTATAAGGTTACATAATAATAGTTGGGTACTTGTTTTCAATAGGAATATGATGAAGAATGGGCTAAGAAAATTCAGAGTGAAAAGTTTCGCTGGCATAACTCTCAGTGGCTGGAGATGGTAGAGAGTCGTCAGATGGATGAAAGTGAGCAGTGCTTGTATGGTGATGATCGAATTGAGCCATACATCCATGAAGGAGACATTCTCGAAAGACCCGACCTTTTCTACAACTCAGGTAAGATGATAATCAAAGCAAAACTAAATTGTTTGTCTGCGTGCTATAAATAGAGATTTTGACTTGCCAACCTTGCTCATTCCCAAGCTTTATAAGCACTTTTTAAGGATATAAGTGATCTTCTGCTAATGATTTCAGACATAACATCACTGCACACCAAGCAAACCTGTTAAGTCACTGTTACTTTTTCCAAGTTAGTGTTTGATGTGATCTCCATAAAAAAGGCTATACCCAGGAAAATTAATTGCTCTTAGTTTAGTACGTTCTAGAATAATATAACTTAAAATGACATCTTCAAGAGTTCTGTCTTCTATTGGAAAATGTAGTATTTTCTCTATTTTGCATTTATTTAAATGTATAACTTACTAATTTATGTTTTGTTTTCCATGCATTTCCTTTTAATAGTCTAATTTTGCCATGGTTTTGCTTTAATTTTGAAGTAGTAAACTCTTATTTGGTGACTCTATATGGTTGGGGTGATTTAGACACTTTATAGCAATGATTTTTTTCTTTCTAAACTCTGCTAGTGTTTTCAAGGTAAAATTTAATTTTTACATAAATCTTACATATATTATAACCTTGTTGATTCTGACATACTGCCTTTTTCCAGAGATGAGATTGGCACGAAGATTGGTAAGTTTTTGCATCTTCTGGCTTTTAATGTGTTACACTGTTGCCAGTATTAATACTACTTCATTGAAGTAATTTAGTTGAGAAGAAGGAAAGGATTTCTAATTGAGATCTATAGCAGTTTGGAAATAAAAAGCATTAAAGTAATTATATCTGAATTAATGGCTCACTTTCTTCCTACTATGCTTGATTCATGTTTTCATAATTGTGTATTGTGCAAATTGCCTATAAACACTGTATGATTTTTATATTTGCTATAGATACTCGAATCCTGGAAAACTGATACTTTACTTTGAAAATTAAATAGATTTCTTCCTAACTGAACTTTACAGTAGTGATGAAATACCATTTTGTGTTTCAAACCAGATGGTAGAGATCATTAATTTCAACCAACCAGAATTTCTTAGCTCAGTAATAGCAAGCAGCTGTTCCTTACATATTCAGATATTCATGAAGTGAAATGATGTAAAATATATATGATACGAATTTTTTAGTTAATAGAAATCAGAATTGCTTGGAATCAAGTTTCTTGCTTTGAAGATTGATAGCTACTTTTCAGTGTGAATCAATTACTGTTTCTAAAACAGAATAAAACTTTTAACTACCTCAGTATTCAACTTTGTTGTTTTAATACAATTAGAATTTTAGAATTGATTCCTAAGAATTTTTACCACATTGACAAAATTAATTCACTTAACCTCTTAAAATGAAAATCATAAACATTCTTCTGTGAGATATTTTGTAATTAAAATGTACAACTTACGCTTTTGTGAGAACTCTAAATTATATATATTTTTACATATCAAAATTTAGAAACAGCCACCACTGATGGAAAAATAAATAAATTTAAGCATTTGAAAGGTGAAATATTATCATTAGATATCCTTATGGTTGTTTTTTAATACCTGTAGCTTGGTGATATGGTAGACATTTGACAGGAGATTTCATTGCTGTGAGTTTAAAAATATAAAGCCTTCTATTTTTTTAGTTTATTAATTATTCTACCTGGTTCATTTTCCATGAATAGTTCATCTATTAAATGTCTCCATAATAGCTCTAGATGTGTGTCTAGATCTAGATAATGCTAGTGCCTTGTCTTTTATTGTGTGTAGTTGTATGTTCAGAAACTTCAGAGAAATTCGTTAGTACTGCAGATTTCTTTGAATGTAAGAGATGTCTTTTGTAAGTCCCTGGATCTCCATAAAACTTTAGGCTGCTTCTGATAGAAGTATCTTCAGTAGCTTTTCAGCCACAGAGCTTAAGTTAAATGGCCCATGATTCCTTAGGTCTTATCTTCCTCTTAAAATGAAACAGCATTTGCTACTTCCTAGTCATTAGTATCGTCTTTTATATTTTCAAACTCTTAAATATGTCAAAATGTATCTAATTCTCTCTTGCTTTATTTTTAAAAAGGATCTTAGTGTTGTCATATGAAATAGGAATGTAGCATCTTCTTTAGTTATAGTATTTTTTCCTTAGAGTCTGAAATTATTGTGATTTTAATCACTGATTAATTTCCTTTTCTGCCATGAAAACCATGGAAAAAATATAATTTATAAAGCTGTATTGCTGCTACACATTTCTAAATGACTTTTTACTTTTTCTTTTTTTTTTTTTTTTTCCATCAATTGGGGTGAATCTTATTTTTGGCATTTAACATGTAAATATATTTCTGGAATATGAAGCTTAAAATGGTTTGTTTCTATTTTATTATTTAATTTCTTTTATTGTAAATTATAGTTTATGTGATTTTGTGATGTGTCTTATCAGGTATAGCTAAGTCAAATAAATTATGATTTATCTATTTTAATCATTTCTTTTTCTCATGTTCTCCATTGTTGATATTTTCTCCCTCACAATCACAATTTCACTATTAGCTAGTTCACCAAAGAGCCCAGTATTGTTTTTATTTGACTTTAAAAAATAAAGTTTATTTCAGTAACAATATATAAGAAGAGGTTATTTTTGTATTTTTTGTTTTTATTTACAATGTGTATGAGCCAGTTTTTTAATTGGTTTACAGAAATCACAAGGCTGATAAATTATTGATGTATAGTATAATAATAAATTCATTTTGATTTCATCCTCATTCCAGTACATTCCCCATTTTACTCATAAGAATATTTCTCATCATTACTTGGAACACCTCAGAAAGGTGTGTTATATATCCATGGTATAACAGATTGCATATAATTTAATAATCTAAATGTATATAAATCTCTTCAGCTTAAAAAGTGCTCTGTCTCTGTTGTAATTATCTCTCTTCTGTTTCTTTTCTGGTCTTTGAAATAATAATGTTAGAGGAAGAGCCTGAGAGGAATGCTCCTAGATTTATCCGGAGTTCGTAATCATGACTATGTGATTTCCTTTTAGTATTTCTATAAAAGAATTAATTTTGGATACAGAATGCTCACAAACAAATAGTTCCAAGGAAGTTGGGGTGTTTGACTTGAAAATTTAATTTAAGATGTAACTTAACTTTTAGACTTCATTCTAGTGAAGAAAAATTGCGCATATATCAGCATTTCCTAAAGTTTGTCAAGTCATTAAAGGGCACGGTAGAAGCTGTAGTTTACAGAATGAATTGCAGTGTCGTAGGATTATTAAAAATTAAGTTCAGAAGTATAAATTTTCTCTTTTTTACTCACATAATATCAGGCTTATAGTATTGTTAAACTAGTTGTACTTCTGGCTGAATCTTTAAACTCAAATGTATTTGGTTTGATCTCTATTTACGAACTCCCAGTTTGTAGTTCCCACTCTGTGTTCCATTTGTACTCTTGCTCCTCACTTTTCCCTGTGAAAATCATATGAGCTCTGAATCAAAATGAAGACGTGGATAATTTGAAGAGTTTATTATTTAATTTCTTCCTTATCTGGCTCACTTTTCATGTGATAGGTCACGTTTCATGTGATAACAAACTTAAAATATAATTCAGGTATCTTTTTATTTAGTTGTATTTATATCTAAAGTATTTTTGAATGCAGAATATTTTATTCTATTTACATGGTGAGTATCTTTGTATTCATTTTCAAAGTGTGACATACATTTTATTTTGGCATTTTTATTTAGCATTGTTCATCTAAACTTGGGAGATTTCTTAAATCCTGATCCTTGGTTATTTGGTTTTAATTTAACACAGGAGCTTGTTGATTTTGTTGTCTTAACCTTATTAATTTTAGCCACACTTTGACAAAGTGTTAGATGCATATAAAATTATTATTTTTTTTTAGCTGCTCAACTGTCTATAGTGTTTTGGCATTTCCCACAATTTTACTTTTTTGTAATTTTTTTGTATTTAGCTGGTCCTCGGTTTACAGAATCTTCAACTTTTAGAGGACACAGAAACTGGTCTAAATAGCCAGATGTAGAGATGTGTGATTAGACACTTTTAAACTACCTCTTAAGTATTTTTAATTTACTAAAGTAAAAAGAGAAGTACCAAAGGTATTCATTAAGAATTCAACAATTAAATAACAATATGTCTTCTGTATAGGATACGTAACAATGGATATACAAGGCTGTCTGGAAAGTATCCAGCCACATACTATGAGAAATAGAGGCATTTATGGCTAGGGTTTTTTCTGGACCAAATAAGTAGTACAGGAGTCTTGTGAAAATATAAATCATCTCACTTACTCATTGGCCAACTCTATTACTGATTTTTGAACTCACTCAGTTTTTAATACCCTTACTCTGGAACAGATTTTGCCATGAATGCTCACTTACCTGTCTTTCAAGACTGAAATCAGTTTCACCTCTGCCTCCCTCCTTCCCAAGTTGGATTTTCTAATCCCTATAGAACACAGTAATCCCTCTATAGCTTTCTCTGTCTCCAGCACTCTTTTGGTACATATATCTATTGCTGTTGCATATAATTTATTAATGAAATATATAATTTAATTGCATCTTAGGTGTTTGTTTATATTTCACTTAACCTACATATTGTAATTTTTGTATTTCCCATAGGACCTAGGAAAGTATTATTATGCATATGGTAGGTGTAAAATGGTCATCTGGTGACTGAATAATTTATTTACTATGTGACAACTTTAAAAACAGTGTTGTGGGTATAACCTAGCCAGTATTTATCAAGAGGTCGGTTAACAACCCAGAGTACTTTCAAATAGGAAACTTTAGAAGTCCTCAGAGCTTTCCAAATAGTTACTACAAAAGCCATATACTAAAATCTATTTGTTCTATGCATACGACAGCCCTGAAGCCATCACTGAGATCTGTTTTCCTCAGATTCTTCTTCTTAACTTCTTCATAATTCTATCAAAAATAGGTCATCTGGATTCTTAGTTTGAAGCAAATGAGAAAATGTTATTACTCTAAAATCATAAAGAAGTGATAATGAAGACTTAGATTTAGGAAAAGAAGCACTTTATATGCAATGAAAAGAACTCAAAAAGCATAATGGTATAGAGCCATTCAACATAGGGTATTCAAATGTATCTAATAACCTAGGGTGTGACTGTAATTGATGCTTACAATGAAGATTGAGACATCAAGAAGTATTTAAATTATGGTAAGGACACTTTTAAAATCACAGGGTGTATAAAGTGTATTTACAAACATTTCTAACCAAAGTTTGTGTGTGTTTTAAAGTTTGTCCAGCTTGCTTATTTAGAAATTCACTTATGTGAAATACCTAATTCCCTCATCACATTACACAGATGAAGCTGTCTGGGTATAAAATGTGGGACATACTAAAGTTTTGCTCTTTACTGACATCATGCTATAAATATTTCCCTGTCTTTACTTATGCTGTTTCCTCAGCCTAGACCATCCTGCTGTGGCTCCCTATCTCACCTCACCCCTGTCATTTTCTGTCATCTTCACAGGATGTAAGCCCCTTGAAGGCAGAGATTCTCTTATTCATTTCTGTACTAGTATAGTAGTACCACATAGTAGATGCTCAATAAATGTGCAGTTGTTGTGCTGCATTGTTTCAAAAGAACACATAAATTTGTATGGTCTCAACTTCACTATCTATTAGGGAAATGGAAAACAAAACCACAATGAGATACTACTTCACAACTGCTAGAATGGTTATTATCAAGACAAGGAACAGCAAGTGATGGAGAGGATGTGGAGAAAAAGGAACCCTCATACACTGCTGGTGGGAATGCAAACTGGTACAAACACTATGGAGAACAGTATGGAGGTTCCTGAAAAAACTAAGAATAGAGTTACCATATGACCTAGCAGTTCCACTGCTGGGTATCTACCCCCAAAATTTGAAACCTTAGTCCGCAAAGATATGTACCACAATGTTCATCACAGCACTGTTTACAGTGGCCAAGTCATGGAAAGAGCCAACATGTCCTTTAATAGATTACTGAATAAAGAACCTGTAGTACATATATACAATGGAATATTATTCAGCCATAAGAAAAGATGAAATAGGGCTATTGATGACAACATGGATGGACCTTGAGACTATCATGCAAAGTGAAATAAGCCAGACAGAAAAAAACCAGGTACCATATGATTTAACTCATATGTGGAACATAAAGCTAAAAGCAACAAAGAAACAAAAAACTCATGGACACAATAATGGTAGTGATTAGTGGTTATCTGAGGGTATGGAGGAAGGGGTGGGGGAGAAGGGGCAGAGTCTCAAATATATGGTGATGGAAAGAGAACTGACTATGGGTGAATATAACACAACTCATAGATGATGTAATTTAGAATTGTACACCTGGAACCTATGTAATTTTTACTAACCAATGTCACCCCAATAAATTTAACAACAAAAAAAATTTGTGTGGTCTTATGTTCATACTCCTAAGAGCATAGCACGTAATGCTAACATTTTCCTTTCCAGATTAAATATGCAGGTTATTTTCAGTTGTGTTAGTTTGATAACTAAACCAATAGAAGTAGTTCTCTTTTTATTTATTCCCTACAAATATGTTTTACTAGTTACCATTTTTCTTCTTTCTAGATGGATTAATTTCCTCTGAAGGAGCCATAAGTCCAGATTTCTTCAATGATTATCACCTTCAAAATGGAGATATAGTTGGTCAGCATTCATTTCCTGGCAGGTAAACAATCTTTCCAAGAAAAATCTAACATATGATGTTTCCCTTGAAAAGGTAGAATTCTCTTCATTCTGCATTTCTCTTTGAAAAGGTAGAATCCTCTTTATCCCCCATTTCTCTATCTTGCTTTTATTAAAAAGGAAAAAGTACTCAATATTTCAAGAACATGCTTATTTGATTTTAAATTAATTTATGAAGTCACATTTCTATGTAAAAAAAGGAGATCACAGATCTGAAAAACATATATGCTTCATCACTTTGGAAAATGTAAGCTGTGTATTGAAAAGACCATACTTTTGCCAAATAATGAACCTTGATTGTTTCCTAAGTGTTTTCCAAAGCCAATAAATTATAAAATAAGAACACAATACGTGTGTTTTAACAATTATTCAGACATCACTGTTTTAAAAAGTTGATGCTTTGATTAAAGACTTTTTCTGCCTGGATGACATTCAAATAAAATATTTAAGGAAAAATAATCTGACATGTTAGCATTGTTCTACAATTGATTTTTAAAATCTTACCAGAATATGTAAACAATATTTTCTCCTTCATATCATTCCTAGAGATGTGATATTTTAATTAGGCTGACTGTTGAAATTTCCCATTAAATCAGTCTGATGAATATCCATAGTCTTATTTGCCATTTTTTCTTTAAATTATTTATTCAATTTCCTTTTCTAAAATTCTACTTTTTATTAACATAAACTATTTTCTGTTTGGAGGATGTGATTATTTTTAAATAAAAGAAACAATTATGACTAATATTTTATAATTCTTAATGATCATTTATAATAAGCCATTTAATCCAATAATAATTATAACCATTATTAATTATCTGTTATGGATAATCTATTTTATAAACATTCATAATATTTATTTTAACCTGCACAACTAATGTTTTAAAGCAAGTATTATTATAGCCATTTTACAAATGAAGAAATCAAAGTTTCTAATAATTTAAGTAGCCAACTCATACAAGTAGAATGGTACAGAAAAAAATTTGAACTCAGGTCTATATGTCTCCAAAGCTTATGTTCTTTCAGACATGATGCCTAATTTGGAAGGAGACATAGCATACTATAGTGAGTTTTAAGCTTTTTTTTTTTTTTTTTTTTTTTTTACCACAACCACGTTAAGAAATACTTTTCATATTGCAATCCAGTGCACATATATTTGTTTATATATGTATATACCTATATGTATATGTAAAACAAAAATTTCTTAAAACAATAATTACTTTTACTACCTGCAATGTCCAATGATATTCTCTGTTTTATACTTCTGTTTCATTTTTGAAATGTACATTGCAACCCACTATATTGGTTTTCAAAATTCATTGATGGTCATAACCCAAAGTTTAAAAGCATGGTGGAAAAATGTAGTATTACATGAAATACGCTAACCTTCTAGGTAGTTCAGTATTCTGTAGGAGACTGTAAATAAATATAATAATAGCACTTTAGAAATAGTTTAGTTTTATTGGTATAATTAGATTGCCATGGTAAGAAACTCCTAGCCTTAGGAAATAAAAGTTAAACATGGTTATATACCAGAAAGCATATGACTTTTAATTACTTTTGATGTTTCTATATTACTATAGCTATAATTATTTAAGTAGAAGCTGATTAATCATTATAACTGCTGTACTTCATCATGGGACAATTCATTGTACACATGTTTTCTAAAATGTAATTGAAGAAGGAAGAAATGATTTAGGTTTATAACTGTGATATTTCTATGCAAGATTTTTGTTGATGGGCTTTTACAAGATTAATTGTTCTGCCATTTATGTTTAACTGTGAACAAAACATAATTTTTGTATCTTCTTCAGATACTGCCAATCTAATGAAAACAGACTGTTACTAATAATGCATTACTTATTTGAGAAAGATTTGCTCTCATTTTTTAATGTAATTATGTGTTTTTTTTTAAGAAGCTGAACATTTTTATTTAAATTGAATATACAAAGCAATGAACTTATGAGTTCAATTCAGCAAAATTTTCTCTGGTTTTCAAAAATGGTCATTTTATAAAACAAAAATGTTTTGAGGAGAGACAGCTATAGTCAATGACTACATTATACACTGTGTCCAAAGATTTCAGGATTTTATTCCTCAATTCTGTTAATAACTTCTTAAAAATGACTGGGAAAAATTCTCTTACCTTTGTACCTTCAGTTCTTTACAAGGATAAAAATACTTAAGTGGCTTCTTTCATATCATAAAAGACACATTGTATAATGTTGGCTTAAAGGATTAGTTAATAAAACCTACCATAGAATATTTTCAAATTAAAAGAGTAATAAACTTATTATAATCATTCTATTTGAGAATTATTTGTCCTTAAAAGGAACTTTACCTGACACAGTTAAGTCTTTCATCTCTTGTCTTTTGTAATATTTCAGGCCTTAAATCACATAACTATCATTTTCTTTTTTACTTTCAGAAGGAATAATTTACAATGAATTTCCTCAGTTTTTTGTAGGTAATGGATCAAATAAGAAGGAATTCTTAATGGATCCACAGAGATATACAGAAAATCTACCCAAACTCACAGTTCTTTTCTATATTTCCTACTCTGGAATCATTTACTCTTGCTTTTTATTCAATCATTTTTGGTTGGTTAGGATTCTCTCTTAATAGGATTTCTATGCTTTTCTTTGATAGTCATAAACCATAGATCTTAACTCTAGCTTACTTTTTAATTCTGCAAAGATTTAAGTATTTTAAATTGCTACGTAATTATTCACATATTTTGGCATGAAAATTTTGCTACATAATATCCCAGATGTGAAACTTTAAGTATAGCTATCTTTCAGCTTCTGAAATTCAATAGGTAAATTTAAAGCCTACTAGATCAAATAACATTGACTTAAAATACTACTTTTGAAATTTTTTATTGTAACTGATTTAAAGCAAAATGGGAATATTTTTTGAGAAATGTGAACAAAAGGTGTTGAGCTCTTCTTCATTTTCACTGTGGAAAAGATAAGTGGACTTATGGATACCATGAAGAATTTGAGTTAGCTATGAAAAAATAATATTGTGATTGAATTTTGAATATTGAAATTGCTGCTTTTTAATACTTTTTGAAAAGAGGAAATGTTACCTATTTTGAAAAAGAAAAATGGGAATTGTCCAGATGACTTACAGATTTTTTTCCCCGTTCTTATCATGTCTTTGAGAAGTAAGCACTGTCCAATTATCTAGAGAAAGAATATTAAAATGTATGAGATGTGAGTGTCCCCCTTTGGCGTCGTTCTTAACGATCCTGGAATGTGAAACGTCGTGGCAGCGCCATGGCTCTGGCCAGTGCGCGTGGCTCTTCAGTCTTTGTGGTTTTTTTTTTAACATCAGTTTCAGTGGGTGTAGGTAAAGTAGATGATCTAAGTTCTGCAAGGTAAAGAATAAATTTCTACTTTGTATGATACAAGGAATTCCTTTTAATTATTCAAAGAAAAATTCTCCACTTTCTTCCTAAAATGGCGGAATTTAACAATAGGACAAATCTCTTAAAATGTGGAAACTAAGCCAGATTTAGAGAATTGTTTAAGCAGTTCTAATTAATATTTTTCTTAAAATCTGAGTCAGGGGCTCCTTTTAATCTGAATGCCTGCACTTTTGTACTGTAGCAAAGCAGTTTAATTGGAAGCATTGAAAACTGTTAAAATCATCTATCCTATTCTACTCAGGAGACTGGATGTTTGATAAAATAGATACTGGCAGCTGGACAGCGAATCCTGGGTTTTAGACATGTGTCACTATGGGTTTGAACCTCTTGGCACCAGTATTTCCCGGCATTTAGTGGTAATGCAAAATACATTAGGGCTCCAAGGCATAAGCTATAGAGTTGCCAATCCCAGAGGGTCAGATGTAAATCTTCCCCTCCCCAGAATCTGAACTAGTGTTAGAAATAAAGTGGAACTTGCTATTGAAGCTAATTAAAAATAATAGGAGTAAGACTAGTTTTTCTCCCCCTTTTTACCATGTATTCATACCATATTTTTGGACCTTTTTTTTTTTTTTTATTATAACTCTTACTTTTCAAGACTAACAAGAACCTCATGTTGACTATTTTTAAACTACTTCCAGCTTTTACAAATCAGTTTTTGTTGCAGTAAAAAATGGTCCATTTTTCTTTTATAGGAATCCAATTTTCATAAACTGGAAAAAAAATTGCAGAGGCTGCTTAGGTTTCCTTGAGGCTTTGAAAAATGTTTTTCAGAGGGCCTGCAGTTCTTCTTTGTGGTTGGCACAGTGATGTCATTTAGTGACCATTTCACAAAGATGAACTAGATGTGTATGTACAGTATCTGAGCCGTCTGATTCTTACACTTTGATTTTCTGTGTGTTATAAGCCTGCCTTTTTTTTTCCTTTCTTAGAATATTTTAGCATTAAATTTTCTGTGCATTATATGTATTATATATTACAAATATCTATTTTTATGTATTATATATTGTACATTACAAATATCTATTTTTTTTCAGTTATTAAATCACAGTTAAAAGGTTAGTCTTATGTTTAAAAATTATACTGAATAAACCTAAATTACCAATTTTCTTAATATATAAGAAATAACCTTTTATCCAAATTTTTAAATGCATAATTTTTCCTAAGGATTCTACATGTAAAATTTAGACTAATTCTTTTAGCTGTTAGGCCACCATAATTATACTCAGCTATTTACTCATTTTTTTCACTTCAGAAAAGTACCTCAAAATTACATATTCCCTGTCTAAACGGCATTGCGTAATGTTTGCAGAACTACATGTCATGAGATTATTTCAAAACAGTTACTCAAAGGAGAAATCAAATTATTGTCTATGTTACAACCATTAATTTGACCAATCCAGATGTTCTTTTATAGAGGAAAGTAAATATGCCTATAAAATCCTTTCTTTGATAAGTCTTTTATCAATTTTTAAGTTGGTTTTTAATTTTTAGTTTGATAACCCATGCTTTGCCATTTTTTCTAATATATAGTTTAAGTTTTAGTGACCTTCATTACTGTGGCATTATTGTAGACATTATATTGAAGGATCAAAAGAAAGTGAAAAGAGTCTCTAAGAAACATTTCCTTTGATAGACATTGAGACCAACCATTTGTAAGAACCAAATGAATTGCTAAATATGAAATCTTTTCAAGATAATCATAAAACACTGCTTTATTTAGTGTATTATTAATTTTTTATTAAAAAATGAACATAGCCTTTTTTGTTATGTTAATGTCTTTTCCTGTTACTTTTTCTCAGTAGAGAACATGCTTCATGAAACCTTTAAAAGAACTCTTGACTTTAGTAATTTTTCCTGACACAGTGGTCACAAAATAAATCAGCCAGATTCCACTTTTTACCTATCAATTGCCTAAGATTTTTTAATGCTAATACCCACATATAGGAGCAAAGAGATACTCTGATAACACCTTTTAAAGGAATTTACATGGATAAAAAGCTCTGTGGAATATATTTGGTAATAGAAAACTGGAAGCTTAAATTGTTCACTCCCTTTAAGTCTGTATCTTCATTTCTAAGAATTTATCCTTATGAAATAATCAAAGATAAAGCCTACATAAATTATTTAAAAGATTATTTAAATAAAATAAATTATCATGTGTCAAAGAAAATAGATGTGTATAATGAGGTATACTTATCTAATTGTGGAATAAATGTTATTTTCAGCACCTACCTTTATGCCACATAATTTTATCCACTTATTAGATTATATTACATTAGTGTTCTAATTTAAGTAAATGTGAAAGTCAAGAAAGTCAAAATTGAGCCCAAAACCATATAGCTAAAAATAGATCCATTTAGCAATAGATATTCACTTAACATAAAATTTGTCACTTTTTAAAGAATTGACCACAGGGACCTTATAATTTGCTTCTTCCTTATTTAAAATTGTTATTTGATAAAAATGTTATTTACCTATCATGTTTTGATTAAATTGAGTATACCACTGCCCACATCTATAATTTTAGTATTGAAAGTCAACAGTATATAGTGAATGCTTGGATATCCCATGTATAGTCATTGGCATGGATTAAAAAATTATGACAACAGATTTATTGATTTAATATTAATATGTAAATATATTTTTATTTTAAGATAAGTCTCTTAAGCAGTGTATATTATTAAAAAACAAAGAAACTTACTGAATGAATACTTTGTATATGGAAGGCACTGTTTCACCTTTCATTTACTCTTTGTCCTTGACACGCACATTCGCATAGTGCTCGAATACTTGTTCTTAGCTGTACCTGGGTTGGGATATATGTAAGAGCTGCTTCTCAGTTTAAATGGAATTTTGTTAAATCATGATTAAAACATATAGAGTAGGACCTCTATAGAAACAATAGGGCTGAGTAACAAGACAGTGTCCTGTTTACTTTTAAAAGTTGCTGTGTTTCAGAGTATTTTGCTGTGTATAATGTGCAACCACGTTTTTGGCCCAAATTTTCAGGGGAAAAAACTCTTTTGTTTTAATTTTTTAATTCAAATTTTTATTTGTTTTTAGGTACTTGTTTTTGTATTATAAAGGAATTTTAGCATTTATATTTTAACATACACGTGTTATGGTACAAGAAATTTTATGTAACAAGTAACTAAAAACACAAAAACAGATACAAGGTAAAGCAACTTTGAATTACACTTTTAACTCATAAGCATAAGTAAAAGAATTAACATTTATATAGATACAGAATTAGCACTACCTATGTATAATGCACTGCACATCCTTATTTTTCCCTCACAAATTTGGGCAAGAAAGTGTGTATTATACATGGCAACATACGGTATTGGATCTAAAAGTATCCAGATCTGTGCACATTTTTATTATAATTATAATTGGTTATCCAAATGACCTTGTTTTTATTGTATATACAACTTGTATTTCAAACTCAATAATAAGTGCTCTACCTAGGTATAACCAAGAGAAATAATTTTAAGTTCTTTCCATCTTCCTCAGCATTCACCAATAAGAAATGCATGGTAAAATTTCTTGAAATAAATAAAATCATTTATAAGAAAAAATACTATATGACAGGTAAAATTATATCTAAGGTAAGAAGTGTGGTCATTTTACTCTTAATTTGTGGAATGCTAAAAACATGAGAACAAGCATGACAATAGCTATGTAACACAGTTCTGATGAGAAAATCAAACCAATGCAAATAAATGGTTTTTACATTGTAAGACTCTTGTTCTAACACAATCTTTGCATTAAATTTCATTTTTTTGTTTTTGAAATACTCCCCTAGGAATTTTGCCAGTTATTTCTTTTTTTATTTTAGAAGATGGAATGTCTTAGGAGCCTTCTAAAAGTTTCAAATAATAAAATGTTTAAGGCTTTTTTAATTTCTAAATCTAAGTACACAAAGACTAATTACTTGCATTTAGCTAGCATTTATAGTGTCAGGTATCTCATTTAATTATCAACAAATGTGTGAGTAGTATTGTCTGTATTGTAACAAATGTAGAAAGTAAGGCTCCAATTGTTTAAGGGACTAGCCCAAAATTATATACTAATAAATAAGGAAATCTCTAAGCTTGCTAAGAGCTAGCACTCTTACTATTATTATACCATTACTGCCTCCAAATAGAAAGCCATTATATTAGTCTTAAGAGTGAACTGTGTTTCAGAAAGTTTTAAAGTAAGTATTGTTATAATTCAGAGTAAGGTAAGTAGGTTTCATTGTAGGATATATTGTTTACCTATTTTGCATTAAGGTATTTCACGTGGTTAACTGCAAATTGGTGCTTCAGATTGCTTTTAGGCAAATTGCTACAAATATATTCTTGTTAACATATTAACAGTTAACTACCATTAAATTCTCTTAAGTGTTAGTTCATTAAATTCTCTAATCTACTTGTATAAAAAATGAGGATGAAATGAGTGAGATAACCTTAGTCTAGTAGGATTAATGTCTCATGCAAATCATTTATTTAACTAATTAACTGATGTCCATGTTTATATCCATGATGCTCTTGTTTTATGCCTATAAATGACTCCCTATACATTTGTCTTGTCTTACTTGTTTAGACTTTTTAGAGAGACAACGTTTTTGTAGCCTTGAAAAGGCAAGGGAATTTCCTTCCACTGCTAGGACACTAATGATTTGCATTTCCCAAGGAGAATTGAATTAGGTTTTATTAGTAAATTGGGCCTATAACTTTAGAGGCCAAATTTTATTAGATTATCACACATCAGCATTAGCAAATTGTAAACTTTACTGAAATATAGAAATACATGCCACAAATCAAGGCTTACAGATCTGGAAACTTGGGAAGATGTTTTATGCTGGAGAAATTATACTACTGACTTGGAAAAATATTTTATTAATAAGTGATTTACTTTCCTTTGGAAATTTAGAAGTAAGAGAAATTGGCAGTAGACCTGCCCTGATCAAGTTTGTGTTAATTTTCAGTTTGGTGGTCGGAGCAAAGTTTTAGGAGGCATGCATGTTAGTTGTACATAAAATCCAAAGGTGCTACCAAAGAAAACCAAATTTGAAAACCAGATTTATTGTCACTTTATTAGGGCTTTCATTTAGGAGAAGTGATTCAGCATAGCTGAGTCTCTAAATAAAAAAAATGTAATCTGAATATGACTAGATCCTATAAAAATGTTAACACATCAATTATGGTGTAGTTTTGTACTGGAAGAAATGACATGGGAGTTAATCCAGTCATGACTGAGAAGTTAATTATATCACCACCATTTAAGAGTGATTATCTAGTGTTAGAGTTCATACATTTTTATATGTGTTAATTGCATTTTTGTTGGCTGTAGAGATATATAAAAATTAGTTGTAAATTTAAATAGAAAGAAAATAGAAAATCCTTAAGCAAAAATGACTGCTTTTTTAATAGATTTGACCCACGAAATGTTCTTATTTTCAAAAAATTTGTGAGGTTTTTTTTTTTTAAGGGAATACTATGTAAATTATCATTATAAAGCCTTGCTTATTCATATTCTAGTGAGAATAACAAAATTGTAAGTATTTTTGTTGCTAAGTACCACACTACCCTGTCCAAAAAAATAAAAGAGAAAGGAAAATAGAACATGTCATATTTTTTTCCCTCTAAGTCTGGATTCAATGACTGAGCTTACTCCTAAATTCAGGGATATTTTCTAATTTAAGGTTGATTTATTCTATCCCATCTGTGTTTTGATTTATTTAACAATGTGATTTAAGTATTTATAAGCAATTGTTAAAGTTTTCTTAGATATGTTAAACAAAATATTTTTTCTTAAATATTTTTGGAAAAAACAGGTGAAACCTAGAGTCTATAGGTTTGTAATGTAATATTAATTAATTTCCATATTCTCCATAGTCCTTCCAGCTGTGCTATTATTACAAATAGCTCACCCCTCAGATATGAGCCATATGGGCTCAGTAAACTGATTTGCACTTATTTTGAAAAGGAATTGTACAGATTGCAGATGAATTATTAAAGCAAATGTATATTGCCAAATAAATCCAAGAGCAAAATATTAAACTATAATAAACGAGAAAGGAATGTGCAAATGGAGACCTGCCTGCTTTAATAAGTTTAGTGATTACCTTCTCAGTTTCAACCAAAAGAAAAGAGTTTTTTTTTTGGTTGGGTTTTTTTGTTGTTGTTGTTATTGTGTTAAAAATGAAAACAAAAACAAAAACGGGGGTCTATAAAACTGCTTAGAGAAGTATCTAAGACAAAAACAAGGAAATATAATGTTCTAAACTCAGCCGGTCCAAACCACTTGAGCTGCTATGACAGCTCATAAAACAGAGTACTTTTTAACTGGGCTCTGTTTTACATTGCCAGAGTGAATTTTCCTTGCAGGAAGTAGCCAGAGGGTTTATTTAGTTTCCAGTCCATGGCTTTGATCTTTCTGTACTGTCACATCTCAGGTTACATAGCTCTTTTTCACTGCAGTAAATCTGCAACAGTTAATGAGAATAAAATTTCCTCCTCCTTACTGATCGCATGCTGTTAAATGCCAAACCACAGCCAACTGCATATTTGTAGGATTTCAACTACAATGTAAGAAAACAATACAATCAGTTTAATCTTGTTGTCTTTGTAATTCATTTTATTGAGCTTTCTTTTTAAGTGACCTACTTTATCAAGTAAATGTTTGCAAGGCCAAACCTGAAAGGTTCAGAATGGCAACAAACTGAAAAGAGAAAGGTGTGTGTGTGTGTGTGTGTGTGTGTGTTGGGGAGGTAGGGTAGGGGTTGGTGCACTCGCATACTACCATTAAGGTTCAAATAGGGTCTGCTGTAATGCTTTTGAAATACCAAGCCTTCCTTTCTCAAGTCAAACAAGCCAATTTGTTATTTCTTTGATTATGTTGTATGTTCAGTTTCAACATAAATTTGCATTTAGTATTTACTTAATAAATCAGAATATTATTTTAACTTTTGATTAAAGAGAAGATTCCATAATATTTAATGGAATTTAAAGGATTTCAAAAACTTGATCTCTATGTAATAAGAGCTATTCGTAAAGTAAAAATAACATTCTTATTAAGCAGACACTGAGCCATCTTATCAAATGAGTCCTTATTTGGAAATATTATAAATACCTATTGAATAATTCAATGGAAATTTAAAATCACATTTAAGCACACTTTTATGCATTATTAAACATATATATCTTCAGGTACAATAAAATCTTTTTTTTTTTTTTTTTGCCACAGTGAAATCTTGGTGAGTCATCAATTATTTAAATCAGTTAATATATGTTGTTAAATTTATTTTTCACTTAATACCTTTTATGTCTTATTTTGTGGTTCGTGACAGGAACCTCACTTGTCTCTGTCAAGAAATTTACATTTAGATGATAGCAATTGATAAATATATTCTATTAATATTATATATTTATATAGGTCATAATAAAATATAAAGTATTATATAAAATATAAAAAAGAAATCAGCTTCTAGTTTCTCACCATTAAAGTCACATTTACTGTTATCTTATAGCCATCTGATTACACAGAAAAAATCATTTGCATTCTCATTAAAATCAAAATGTTGGATATAAATCAGTAGTATGTAATACCCAATCATTGATTTAGGTAACTATCGTAAACACAGCAACTAAAAATGTATTGAAACTCAGGATAATATTTCTAAATTGGGGGCAGTAAAGTCAGATCTGATAAAACAGAGGACCCATTTGGGAAAGTGCCAGTTAGTTACCCCAGTCAGAAAGGAAGGTAAGAGAGGAGTGATTTGAAAATGAGAGAGAGAGAGAGGTGCAATACTACCCTAGGCCTTTTCAGAAGGTACTACGTATGATGTAGAAATGTTGAACCTTAAAATTGTAGCTGTGCTCTTAGAATGACTATTTTCAAATAAGCCTATCTGTGTGTACTTAAACTGCAGCATTGTTTGCATGTGGGAGCCTTAAACAGAATCGTAGACTCTGTCTCTGGGGGTGGGGGTGGTGGTCTGTAGCTTGCTTCTTTGTTTTTCTGCAACTTTAAGTCTTCATCAGACCATTAGTCCATAAGCCATCCAAAATTCTGGATTTGAAGGTCCAGAGAAAATGTCTGTATAATATAAACATTAATGTTTTTAAGTTTTTGTTGTTGTTCTTTTAAAAACTAAGAAAAGCTTAAGTGAAATTCCTCAAAAAGATTTGTTTCTGGGACAGTCCAGTATTAAATAAAATTACTGGAAAGAATTAGAAACAATCCAGGTTTCAAGGCCAGGCAGACTTACTCTTCATTCTAATTCTATTAATTGAAACGTTATTCTCCAAAATGGTTTCAAATCCTTCTACAACTTGAGATACGTTGATTAATAGTAATGACGGCTTTTATTGAAATACATGTTTACGAGTGGCGGGCAGTATGCTAACTGCCGCTCACTACGTCCCTGTGTAATCCTCGCCACGCTCCGGGAGAGCTGAAGCCTCCGGGTTGCGCCACTTGCCCGAGGTTTTCTTTCCACCTTCCGACGTCCGCTCTTCCTTGTACCCACCTTTCTTTCTTCCATTCTGTTACAATGAAGGAAGGACCCTTTTTTTCAAAGTCCAGTGAGTCCATTTTGCTCTGAACCCCCATCCCTTCTGCTGGATCCTTTCTGTCAGCACAGAAACGTGATCTGGATCTATGAAGTTAAACTCTCTTTGGCCCCACGTCACAGTCCAGCGGCTGACCATTTCTCACCCTTCTTCACACAGTTCTTCTCGGAAGACTCTATGCACTCTTCAGTTCCTCCAGACTTGTCCGAATCGCCAGCAGTCTTCACATTGCCAAACCCAACCTTTCTCATCTCCACTCTCAGCAGTGTTTGACACGATGTCCAGGGCCTGCTTTGTGAAACTTCCTTCTTTCAGCTCTCAAGATACCCTGTGTTTCTGATTTTGGTCACAAGCCCCTCTCCATTCCTTCCCACTGGTCTCCGCTGGATATTCCTCCTCCCTTTCACCTTTAAATGTTGGTGACGTCAGGGCTTTGGCCCTGTTTTGTGTCCACACTATGTTTAACAGCACCCACCACCTAGAGGGTTTTATTCAGATCCCATTGCTTTTTTTTAACTTTCTTTTATTATTATTATTATTAAACATATTGGGGTGAGATCGGTTAGTAAAATTACATAGGTTCCATGTGTACACTTCTCCAGTACATTGTGTGTTGCATTGTGTACTCACCACCCAGTTAGTTCTCCTTCCAAGGATCCTGTGGCTTTAAATGCCATCTGTGAGCGTGTGTCTTTATCTGAGACCTCTTGTCTTGACCACCAGCCTATTCCTCTCACTACTACACATATCCAATTGAATGTTTAATAAAATCATCAAACCTAACTTTGATAACCCACATGCAAACAGGTTTCTCCTGATCTTCCATCTCAGTTACTCTTCCATCACCACCATTCAGTAGTTCAAGCCATCTACTTGGGAGGCTGCCTTGGTCCCTCCCTTTTCACCATTACCATTCTGCCCATCACAAACCATTTGTAAGCCCTGTTGTTTGCATTCTAGACTAAATTTGGCTGTTTCTTACCATTTCCACTGTTAGTACCCTAGTCCAAGCCACTATTGTCTGTCACCTGAATCATTCAGTAGCCTCCTAATTAATTCTCCAGCTTCTACTTTCCCTTCCCTTGCAATCCATTTATTTTCACAGTAACCATCATATTTTTAAAGTTTAAATTAGATTATGCCTCCCAGTTGCTTTCATGCCCCCCCTTGTTTCTACAGTAAAATACAAATTCCTTACCACAATTTATAATGTCCTGAAGTATCTGTCACTTCCCTACTTCTCCAGCCTCATCTACAAATGTCCCCCAACTGCTTACTACTTCCACCCACTTTGGACTCCTTTCTGTTCCTCAGACATGCACCAGGTTCTTCCTCACTTCAGTTCTGTATTTAAAATGAACATTCTGACTTTTTGAGTAACAGGCTTGTTCTTATCTTTCAAATCTCAGCTGAAATATTACTTCCTCAGAGAGTCTTGTCCTGACATAACTATCAAAGAAGCTCTCCACCCCCACCCTTCAATCACTATTTTAACACCCAAATCAGTTATTTTCTGGTTCACTTGATGATATACCTCCTTCCAAAAGAACAGTCTCCAAAAGAGCAAGGACTTGGACTATCTTATTCAAAGTTGTATCTACCATGCTCAGTACACACTAGGTTCTCAATAGATGTTTGTTTAATAAATGAGTTATAAGGGTCAGAACCAGTATTCAAACACATATATGTCTTTCTCCATTTCCCATATGTATTTAATTTTCAACGTTAACTTTTTTTTACAATGTTTTAATTTTATATTCAGTCTTTACTCTTTCCATATCCTTTCAAATGTACAATGTATAGTATTTATTAAATACATAATATGTAGATGTGTATACACACACACACACACACACAGAGTATATGCTTATATTATAAAATTGTTGGTAGAAACCTATGCTATATGGGAATCATTTTAATAACCTATATAAGATAATAATTGTCTTTTAAGTTGCAGTATTTATACAAATGAAGATGCTTGCCTTCTTAGTTAAGATCAAGTTAAAAAATTCTTAGTATGCACATATTGTCCTACCACATACCTAATTGACCATAGTGCTATGTACTCATCTATATGGAATATAGTAAATGTTCTCTATCAAAACTTTTATTTATTGGGAAAAGAAACATTAATATTCCCAACATTAAGTTTTACATTAGTTTTCATTATCACATATCCTATATTCTGTAGAAACATATTTTATACCATACTGAAAATGAAGGATTTTTTAAAAATCCTATTTCCTTCTTATTACTGGGTCTTAACTACTGACCTCTGAGTAACCAGTAAATCAGGAATATAGCATATATACTGTTGGAGATTATTATTTTCAAAAGATACTTATAACTTTTAAAGTTTCTGTGATGATAAATGAAATTGATATTATAGAGTATAAAATAAAAATAGAATCAGGGTAAGGATGTGCATGTCATGTTTTCTTTTAACACTTAAAATTTCCTTTATTCAGAAATGTTTTTAACTGACAGGCACTTGGATGGACTCTAGGGTTATAGATAGAGATTAGAGATTAGTAAGAAATAATCCCTTTCCCCTTGAGAAGATTGTATATAGTTCAGGGTTAAAATACAATTTTTTGAGATGATTTAAAGCAAGTTTGTCTAACCTGTGGCCCGCAGGTCTTATCGGCCCAGAACAGCTTTGAATGCGACCCAACACAAATTTGTAAATTTTCTTAAAACATTACGAAAATTGTGTATGGATCATTTTTTAGCGCATCGGCTATTGTTAGTGTATTTTATGTCTGGCCCAAAGCAATTCTTCTTCCAGTGTGGCCCGGAGAAGCCAAAAGGTTGGACACCCCTGATAAAGTATCATACTATTCTTTATTTCAACTTGCATTTTTTGAAAATATTTAAGGATTATAGTATTCTTATGCTTACAAAAGGCATTAAGAAATTAATACTAGATATAGTGTCGATCTTGGGACATCAGTGGTCTTCTACATGTTCCTGTCTACTTTTTTGTTATTCTCACACCTTGGTTAAATGTAAATGTGTGTGTGTGTGTGTATTCCAATAGAATAAACATCTTAAACATTTCTGAATTGTCCTCAAGCTTAAGAGGATGCAGAATTAATCATCTGTGGAAAAGAATGCCATGCTATCTTAAATTATAAACACTTTTTTAAAGAGTATGCTATTTGGAGTGCTATCATTCATTAACTGACTTCCATTACAAATAATTATGTATATCTTTAGTATTTTCTTACAGAAAAAATATTAGACAATCTGGTGACCATATTATATGTGAATTATGTCTCAAAGCTTGGAAGAAAGATAAAATTTTTTAAAACTTAAAGATACCATGATGAATTTTCTTAGATTAAAAATGTAAATAGATTTATAGATTCTGATTTTTTTTTTTGCATCTTATTCCAAGCAGAGAGAATCACATTATTACTGAAATATAACCTTCTAAGTTATACAGGCTGTTTAATAAAACATGCACTTTGATAGTCTGGTAATTCACTAGAATTTAGTTAATTCATTATAACAATAAGTTCTTTGGAAGGTTTAGTCCAGATGGCAACTTGGCATGACTTTGTAATAGAGCTAATGCGTCTTTAGAAACACATCTATGTCCTACAAAACATAATTTGAATAATTGTGAGATTTGAGGAAAGCCATTGTGTGAATGAGTTTATTGTAAATGTTGATTTTCAATGCCTCCCATCTCATGGGCAGAGGTTTACTTAGTAGAAACCTTTATTTTACGTAGGTGGTAAAGTAGGTAGGTTGGTAGGTAGGTAGGTAGGTAGGTAGGTAGGTAGATATTCCCAAGGAAACAAGCGATATGCTATTTTAGTCTCTGAACTTTGACATCAGAACTTTTGATGAATTCTCAAAACTTTTAATTGAAAGTCTTTTAGATTGCAAAGGATTTGTTAAAGTGAATCAGGCTTTCTAATTAAAAAAGGCAATAAACCCTCATTGGTGGGTTATTTGGAAATGGAGGAGATCTCTGGAGTTAGTGGGATTAATTATGGACTATAATTCTGGAGATTCTACCTGTAGGAATTTTAGGCCAACATGGAGTCCTTCAGTAGTAGCCCAAATCACTCGGTAATCTCATGACTACTAAATGGCTCCATCAGTTAATTAGAACTCAGACCCATTTCAAAAAGACAAGTATAACTCTGTAATAGAATCTAATTTCAAGTGATAATTTGTTTTAATATTTGAGAAGAATGATTAGTGATTTTCTAAATTTTATATTTCTATGATTAAAGTTAATTACTAGTGAATATAAAATATTTGTATGACTAAATTTGTTTTTATGTAAAAGCTACAGATTTCTATGGTCTTATTTCAGACTAGTGAGGCACAGTCAACAAATGCTTTCTTGTGCTCTTTGATTAAAAGTTAAGATTAAAAGTTATTTGAATAGACCTATAAACAGCATAATTAATGATTTCCTGAATATCTTCTCTTTTGCAGATGACATAAGTCAGCATTTTATCTCATTAAATGTAATATACATGTATAGTTTAAGCCTTTTTCTTTGTTTAGCTTTATCTGAAGTTGGTATATCCTCCTTTTTCAAATAGTCTTTCCATTTCAGATTTTTTCAGCCAAAAGCAAAGCACCTTCATATTTGCCTTCAGAAATAAAAAGGCAAAGCAATCTTAAAAAGGAATCCAGATTTGTGCGGATAATATTGAGTGGCTAATTTAGAGCCCCTCAAACGTGAAAGGAAGAGAGCTAGTTGCCCAGCTGTCCTCATAAGTCCCAGATTGTCAGGTTGGCACAACTTCAACATGACAGACATTACAGAATGAAAATGCCCTAAACACCTCTGTGAACTGTGCCCCTTCACAGAGAAGCCAACACTGTAGCAGTAAACCTGGGTATAGTAATGTGTGGAATGTCAGAAGTGATGATTTGTGTGAGATGACTATAAACCTTACCCTTGATTTACTACTTTCAAAATAAACTCACTGAATATAAAATAAGATGAAAAAGCATGTAAAGAGACTGTCCCAGTATTTCTCATTGCTAAAGTCGTTGTATCATCTCCATTAGTCATGGTTTAGAACCACAAGGGTTTTGAGTAACTAACCCATTTATATAAGCAGTCCAGCCCCACTGTAGTAAAATGAAGGTATAACTGCTCATGGCATTATTTTAATGCAACAACAATTACTTGCCTGTCGGCATAACTCTCTGAAATATGCAAAGCCCTGTAAAGGGAAACAGCACGTGTAAGAAGCATGCCACATATGGGAAAAGATGTCTTCACTGTCCAGTTTAGGTGTCAGGAGCCAGAAGTGTTTTTAGGGAAGGCTCTATCTATCATTTTCGTATGTCCTAACGGTAACACCACCAAATATATACTCTTAAGAGTCTGTGTACTGTGCTTGTAAGTGACTTAGGAATATAATCTCAAGGCAGATTGATGTGAAAAGGGATAGATACTATTATTATTTTACCAAAAAAAATCATGACAAAGTTATAGATACAGACTGAAACAAGTTATATCAGTAGAGACAGAAATCATGTTCAGATATTCTGGTTTTGAGTTTACTTCACCCACTAACATTAAGAAAAATCAGCAGTTGTTGACAAGTTCATAGTTAGTTTTGCTGGATTCAATAAACATAATTGCTAATTCTTAAGGGAGAAAAATACCCTTGCACATAAATGAAAAAGAACAAATATATGATGTTTCCTTATGTTGCATTGAAAATATTAATAATAACTTTAAAATATGGTAATAGGGCATGAGTCAGAAAAATATTTGTTAAGACCACATACTTCTACATGCCATCTACACTGAATTTGCTTGGTATCAACTCACTGTGGGCCCAAAGGGTGCTTAGCCCCATTATGTGAAGATGATATAGAAATAACTTGTTTTATCATCAGATGATTACAGTCTGGTTAGCCAGAATGACTTAAGTCATTCCATACTCATATCTTAACAATCTAAAGCTAACCTTAGACCTAAGTAGAAAAGGAATTTACCTTTTCTTTTCACTTGTTTTTATAGATTCATAATATAAGAAATATATTGTCAAGGACCAAGAGAATTTATGAAATTTAAGAGTATATATTTACTTTAGTACCTATTCTTCTAGTGCTAAATGCAGTGTTGGTATATCATATGGTATACTGAGATCCTAAATGCTCTAAAGGTCACTAGGTAACTATGAAATATTTATTTGACCTGTATTGAATACTGAAATTATCTGATTTAGTGGTGGAAAGTATTTATACAACACTGCCCAACATAGAGGTTTTAAAATATTATAATAATGAAAGGAAATGCCTTTTTGTTGTATATTTGGTGGTATTATAAACTTACTTAGAATAAAATTTTCAAGCTTTCATGCTTAGCTGTTTTAAAAGTATACACTTTTAATTTGCTTAAATATAGTTTCTATGATCCATACTTGTACCTTCATTTTAAGAAAAATATTATTTAGTTTGATTTAGCTACAAAGAATAGTCTTATCAACCACCATTTGATTTTTTTATCAGCCAAAGGTAATTTGTAGGTTATGTAGCTTAAAAATTATTGAGACAAGTAAATGAATAAGTAGGCATAACATGAATTGGAAACTTTGTATTAAGTTTTGTATATTGGATAAGACTTCTGAGATTTTTTTTACAGCAAACATTTTTATCCACCTCTTATGTAAGGTAGTAAAAGTGAAAAGTTTCAAAACTATGTCAAAATATTTCCAAACTGTATTATTTATTGAAGGACTTTGGAGATAAGGTTTTAACAGAAGCTTAATATTAATTTTTCATTTATGAGAGTGATATGTCAGTAGTGGTTGATTATGTCTATCTAACATTTGTCTGTTTTATAAAGAAAGATAGTAGAGAGTTGATAATAGTCTATTTTGTATAGTACTCGAGATAATTTTAGATTCTCTTCCATCTCTTGAACTTGTTCATTTTGATAGTACATTATCTCTTTAAGATTCTGGTTGGTGCTTAAATTATGGTAACTGAAGGTCATTATTCATATTTTAAATGGACTAAAAAGTCTTTAGTACTAGCATTAACTTTTGAATTATGCTTGAGGTCTTAGACTTTACAGCATGTTTAGTTTCTTTTCATTTCTTATTAGTATTTTTCAGTACTTAATAGTCTCCTGCTCCCACCTCCAACAAGAACTCTTGTCTCTGTTCAACATCAGAAACATTTTCCTCTTTGGCATGTGCTTTCTAGTTCCCCAAGCAGTATAAGCAAATTGGAAAGTTCAGCTGTCATTCTTGGAAGGTCATAGATCACACTCGCAGCCTGAGTAATCCAAGAGGTTTTAAGTATCATAGCATTTAGTTTAAAGTGAAATTTGCTCTGACAGGGCTGGCAGACCAATAGGAAAAAGAAATATTTGTGCTTGGAGAAGTGCATATGTAGAGACCAAGAGTATAACTGATGGCTGGAAGTGATTTCAGTCTAAAAAAACAAATCATTAAGAGAGTGCATAGGGGTAAAATACACAGTTCATATTTTAAAGAGTCTCAAAATGAACCAGCAACTAAGGTTAGCATTACATAGTAATTAGCTGTAGTGTTCAGGCTTTAACTCACTCAGTACCAGACAGTATGGTTAAACTGTCACTGTGAAAACATTGCTACTTACATTGTATTCTGTATTTTAAGCCTGCAGCAGTAATTTTTGTACCTTAAAAAACCAAGGTATTATGACAGATTATATAAATGTTGAACCAGTAACAGACAAACAATTATTCAAAGGAGGTGCTAATGACTCAGTTTATTGACCTAGGGGTTACTTAAGCAGTTCAGTAAGTTCCCCTAACATTTGGTGGTGTGAAATGAGGCATTGCTTGATATTATAGAACTGCCAATTTCAAGAAGTCTTTGTACTTAACTGAAGAAATGTAAGTTAAAGATGACTAGATGGTATACTTTCATTAAAAGATTGCTGTAAAAAGTTTGGGACCATTATAGATTTAATTAAATACTCACATCAGCTTGATAACCACATCTGACAGCTTCTACTAGGCACCTATTAGAGTATTTTTTCTGTTAATTGCTGCAAATAAGGAAAAAGAAAATACCTTCTAATGGCTCCAGTTTCTTTCAAGTCATT
The DNA here is from genome assembly GCA_004026885.1 of Lyroderma lyra. Classification (NCBI taxonomy): domain Eukaryota; kingdom Metazoa; phylum Chordata; class Mammalia; order Chiroptera; family Megadermatidae; genus Lyroderma; species Lyroderma lyra. The sequence continues at coordinate 237,757 of PVJL010001042.1, forward strand.
GTACTCTTCAAAAAAGCCAATTTTTAATCACACAAATATAAGGCTTGTAAATTCTTTCCTTGAATATGCAGAGAAGATAAGAGTAAAATGGAAGGAACTTTCAACAAGATGATAGAATGAGCTGACTTGGAAAGCCGCTGTCTCATATAGATATATAGAAATGGTGGGCAAAATATTTATAGTTTATAGCCAAATTCACAAAGCTAGGAAACAGCCCCAGTGACACATATGCCTAAAAAAAGAATTGCACACAGGAATATTGAACTAGGTATTGGTTATGTGGTACAGAAGATGGAACTGACTTCCCTGTGTGAAGTCTGAAACTTCAAACGGCTGCCTTTTTCTCATCATTTATAAAGGGGACTAGATGGTTTTAATTCACCAGCCCAGAGAAGTGCCCAAAACTTGTCTTTGGCCCCAAGGCCCTGGGTTGGGAGACTAGTCAACCATGAGAGAGAAATCACAGTCTTTCTCCATACATATGAATGGGTTCAGAATTTATACTCTACATCTAATTGAGGGGACCCCAAGTCCAGAAATTATTCAGATTGTTTCAGGACAGTGAAGTCTGCAGGATCTTGACAAATTATAAACAACTATAGAACCTCTCTGTAGAAATAGTTTCAAGCTCAAGGGGCCAACAGGCAAAAATAAATAAAATAAAAAATAAATAAAATAAACCTGAACTTGAACACAAAAGTTACAAAGCTCTTGAAGGAAGTACTGTCCTGAAGGAGAATTGTCTGATGTAACAGTAAGTGTTAAGATGCCCAGGAGCTAGTGTTAATAGAAAAATCGCAATGAGACTATAAAATGTTAAAAAAAAAAAAAAAAAAAGAATAGAAAACTAAATGCTGATATATAACAGTGATGGTATAATATGAAAAAGTACCAACTGTCCCATCTCTACATAAAAATATAATTAAGATAGACTCTGGAGATTGGTTAAACAATAGATTAAAAAGAGAATTTTTAAGTTGAATGATATTACAGGAGTGTCAATGAAATGGATTTTCTTTACCATTTGGGATAAATTCTTGACTATTTTACACATGCTTCCCTCATCATTAGTACAAATTAATTTTTATCTGAAGCATCTCAATATAGTAACTAAATTGAAATGATCTGTCCCCAAGGTGGTGGTTTTCCCCTTAGAAATGACAGATATATTTTTTGAAAATATTTTTTAAAATAAACCTCACATAAGTACTTTATGAGTGCTACTCATATCATTTGTCCTTGATATGGGGAAAATATTACTTACTGTATTTTGCCGTGTATAATGTGCATTTTTTGGCCTAAATTTGGAAGGGAAAAATAAGGATCCACATTATACATGAGTAGTACTAATTTCTAGATCTATATAAATGTTTTTAATTGCTTTATTTATGCCTGTAAGTTAAAAGTGTAACTCTAGAAATCAATAGTGATATCCATATGCAAAATAATACCCTAGAATATGGGTACCATAATATGTTTAAAAAATAAATGCTAAAATTCCTTTTTAATACAAAAAACAAGTGCCTAAGTATAAACAAATAAAAATTTGAGTTAAAAAATTAAAACGAAAGATTTTCCCCCTAAAATTTTGGGCCAACAATATGTGTGCGCGTTATGCATGGCAAAATGTGGTAGTTTGATTTCACCAAAAATATGATCATTTATTATTCTTTAGCCATTTAGTTTTATCATAATGAAAGGAAAATTGATAATGATGCATAAAAGAGATTAAAAGTGAAAGGAAACTAAATGGAAAATGACAGCTGAACTTGATACATATTAGTGAAACTTACTAAGACTGCTTAACTGCTCATTTTCTCGGTAATACCAAGCAAGGCTCAAGTCCAAAGCAATAAGTAACACCTTTGAGCAACCTAAAATATATATTTAGTTACATATAGATTTATAGGAATGAGGTGCTATTGGCAGGTTCACTGAAAATTTTAGCAGCTGTTCTACAACAGTCGTATGTTAACATGCGTATGTATATACATGATGTTCTTCAATGTCCATGGCAACACACCGCATCTTCTAGTGTTTCCATAGGCCCTAGTCACAAAACTTTTTTGCATATGATAGATGATATTCCTATTTAGCTCCAAGTAAGTTATTTCACATTTATAAAATGAAGACATCGATTATGTGAGAAACCAATGGAAGCCAGTTTTTATCAATGTTAAATATGCTGAGTTTAAATTTGATAAGGCTTGCTTTGCAACTTTGTAAAAGTGCATGACTCAGTGCTAAGACAAGCTCTCCATCTAGTGGTTGGTCTATAAATTACAAGCATTGAGATCTCAATTTAATAATGCATCACTATACAAATGTTAAGTATAATTTTATAGGTATTATCTCATGCGATCAACACTTCTTTGTGATTACAGATAAGAATATCAAGAATAAATGCTCCCTTCTTCCAGAATAGTCCAGCCCTTTTTATTGAAGACAGAGGCAAACTACTTCTACAGTCTGATTTCATCTATATGAAATACTACAGCCTCTTAGTTATTTGATGAAGCATATTCCTATATTAAAGGGGCAAAAATCATTTCATTCCCAATTAACTATAACTTATAAATTTTTCAGCCAATTTTGAAATTGTTTTCCTTTATTCTCAGTTCCCAAATTGTAAATGTATAACTACAAACCCATTTTAAAAATACTATTTTTTTCTGTTTTGAAATGTAGCATATTTGATCATTGCTTTTTCTGATAATGCCTTTAAGGGCTCTCATTACTTCACACATGGACAGCCAGAATATGGTCTTATGTATTCCCCATGCTTTTGCCTCTAAACGCCCTTTGTTACCACATTTTATCCTTCAAAAGCACAGAATTTAAGTCGTTTCCCTTCTTAAAAACCATTGACAGCCCTCCAAAAGTATGTAGTTCTTACCATGGCATATAAAGAACTTTAAAAATCTAGCCCTAGCTTCTCTTTCTAGCCTTATCTCCTGCCAACTTGCTTATATCTTAAACCTAAGACTTTAATCATAACAAACCATCTGCTGCTGTTCTTCAGCCCCTTCTCTTCCTTGCTCAGCGCCCCCCCCATCAAGAAGTCTCTGTCTCTCCACTTGCGAAGTCCTTTGAAATTCATCCATCCATGCAGTCATGTACTTTTTGAATGCCACTCCTTGTCAGATAAAGTGCTAGGTGCTTGTGATATAACAATGAATAACACTTCTTATCCTCATGGTGCTTACATTCTAATAGGAAATAAAGACAGAAATGCAAAATATGTCAGGAAGTGGCAGATGTATTAAAATTAAAGTATTTTCTATGAAGACTCTTTAGGCCCCAATATTCTTCTGTAACAATTTGCACATACCTTTGATATACTCTCACATTGTATTAAATATATAGTACTCTTCTATTCTTCTATAGCAATTTATAAATATAGTAGGGTGATACAACATCTTAGGATTTTGTTCTATGTTAGTTACCTCCTATTCATGGACAAGGACCATGTCTAATTTATCATTGCCTTCCTAGCACCATGTCTTTAAAAAAAAAAAAATTGACTGTCAACACTATTGTAAACACATTGTAGGAAATCATGTACTATTTGGGTGGGTATGTAGGTGAATGGATGGATGGATGGATGGATGGATGGATGGATAGACAGACTAAGGACTACTATTACATAGATCTAAATTTTGCAAGATAAATCACACTTAAGCTGAAATTACTTTGGGTGATCAATTTATAATCTACCTAGAAGGGAAGATAAGCATACTGATTTTGATTCTGTGGTCAATATATTAGAGTAATTGACAAAAAAGCATGAACTATTTCGAGAAAAGTATTATCTTTTTGTATAGTTCTATAATATTTCTATAATATCCTGGAAAGTTTCCTCCAAAGAAAAATAGCTCACGTTAAGTCCTTTCATTTTACAATCTCAAAAGCATTCTAGCCTTCATATTATCTTATGGATGACAAAGATAGGTATAATAGTTAATAAGAATCACTATACTCCATTTATAAATTTATTATCATAAAGGATTTTGTCTTAGGTCGAATAAAATCCCTAAAGAAACAGCTAAAGTAAAGAGAAGAAATTCAATGTAGTTGTTACAAGTGAAAATATTTGGTGTGTCTATGTTTGTATACGCACACCATTATACACACACGTATCCATTCAATGTAAGCCACTTTGTGGTAATGACTCCTTAAAAAACTTGTTTAAGATCAATATGGTTTTAGCCTACATTGGTAGGAAGTCAGAAGTAGAGTCCCATTACATTCTGTACTAGTGAAAACACAATGTTTTCAACTCCTTCATTTTGAGAAAAATAGTGGAAAAAACCGAAGGTATTTTAGAGAGCTAGTCATGAGGACTGATTGGTCAAAGTTGTAAAATAATCATATTAAAGAAGAATTAGACTTCTCTTATGGTTCCAGAAGGTAATTCTAGGAATAGAACCAGGTCTCAGAGCCGTGTAACAAAGAACTTCCGAACAGTTTGACATGTCCATGGACACGTGGACACTTGAACATGTTTCCAAGTCAAAGATTCTGTTGAGCCTATGAAAAGAGAAGTTGGCTTGAATTTTTCTTTCTTTCTTTCTGTTTTGTTTTGTTTTGTAGCATCCACTAATATATTCATTATTTACTCTGCTGACTTACTTGGGAATTTCAAAGAAGAAAAAGACTTATGTTGCTTTTATCTAATTTTAATAAAATAATGATACTTTTCACTTATGCAGCACTTTTCATCCAAGGATTTCAAAGTGCTTTACAAATATGCACTAATTAAGCCTCACAAACAGCAGAGGTAGGTGAATTTCTACCCTTCCGGCAGGAATGTCAGCTCTGCCACAGACATTTAATAAGAGCCTCACAGTGCCTGGGACTCCTTAGTGGCTGCCGTCTCCTTGTAATATGCTGCATGTAAAGTGTCACTTGTGTCTGGATTTCTTTTCTCCCTTCTCTGATCATCTCAAGTTTAGAATTCTAATGAATGCCGTTAAAAATTTGTTTGAAGCCTTGTAAATGTTACAGAAAATTTAGTTTTCTGCTTGCTGAATGCTAATTAGATTTCTAAGTTGTTTTTTTTTTTAAATGAAATCTAGGTGTAAGTTTTATATTTGTTGTTGAATTTTTAATATAATATTTTATTTATGAAGAATTTGTCATTTTCCTTTCTAGGTACCCAAAAGTCATTGGGTACCTATGTCATTGGGACATAAAACTTAATAGCAGATGGAGTTTTGAGGTCTTAACCTTTCCTAGTTCTTTTCACAACAAACAGTAGTAACCATTTGCATTAAACTAGAATAACATCTTTTCAAAAAGAGATCTTTCATTCTGATTTTTTAAAATTTAAAAGTCCAAAATATGATATCTAGACATTGAGGATAAAGGTTAAATGACACTACATAACTAGCCCTGTAAAGAAAAAGAGGTCTAGTAGTAATGCACAGGTTTTTTTATGGAGGGTTAGGAGCCCCAGGAAGAGATGTACATACAGGCCCATAAATGCAGTGCTGGATTTAGTTCCCATATAAATATATGAACTCTTAGCTGAAACAGAGTGATCGATCCCACAGGGTAAAAGCAGATGCTCCACATCACAGCTGAGTCTCCCGTTTCAGTGCCTTTGACACGTTTACTCTCAGTCTGAATGGATCAGGAAAGCACAATTTTTGTTGCAACACTTTCCCTTTATCTTACAGTTTTTATCCCTTTCCAGACGGACTCACCCAACGAATCTATCTTCTGTTAAAGCAAAACTTACTATTAGACACTCCTGGTTTTGAACCAGATTCAGCATTAATGTGCCTCCATGCTATCACAGAGGAGAAAAGTAGAATAAATCCCCACATGTACCAAAAGAATATCCATCTCCAGGTTTTAGTATCCTGAAAATTCCAGTTTCCTTACTATCTCAGAACCAAATGGGAAATTAAAGAATTGAACTATTTGGTTTCAGAATGAATTTTGAATTTTATTTAAAAGATATTACTTGTATGGATATAGTTGATCTTTCAGAATACAAAAGGACCAAGGACTTATGTCAAAGTACCGTCAAAACTGGTCATAATGTTTTATAATCTTTTCTTTAAACAGCAAGTGCATCTGTAATACATGAGAGATAACTCCAGAAAAACGCAATTCATCTGTAATACATGATGGATAATTCCAGAAAAACTCATTTAAGAGTTGGTTTCAAATTTTCTTTCTCCTATGGAAGTTCAAGACATTCTGTCCTGGATGTTGTACTACACACAGATGTCTCTGCATAAATAGAACTTAATCACAGTAGTCGTGCAGGCTTCGAAACTGGAACTCATCAGTGTTCTAGGTTAGGTCTTACTTTCACTGACTTGGGCTGCAAATTCTTACCAACATTTATACTGATATTTAAAAAAACAAACAAACGTAATATCTGTCAATTTACAATGAAAAGTGTAACCATCATGCAGATCAGATAATGTCTAAATTTATTCTCTACCCTGTTGGCCAGCCACATGGGAAGGCAATGATCAGAAGACTGCCTGTTGGTCATACAAGTGAAAAATGGAAAGTTTTGCAGTTTGAATATATAATGACCTCAAACTCTCAGAACCTTTGTTAAGGCCCCTTCTTCACTGAAGACAAGGCTGCCATATTGTTAGGTGCTCCTGATGGTGTGATAGGTCTCCCCAAGGGATTGCTGTGTTGGTTCTACCAACATGGCCTCTGAGGAGCTTCATTAGTGCCAACATGGCTGACATACTACCTTCTGAGGATCTTCTTCTTTTAAATAGAATTGGTGTGATGTTGCTACACTTTCCTCTGTGAGATGTTCTGTCTTGAACATCTAATAGTAAGTAATAGTAAGTTCATAATTTTTCACTGATCTACTGTGTGCTGCTTGTTTTCAAGTCCCTGAAAGAGATCTCATCATAGGCCCTAGGATTGAGAAACAAAGATAAAATTAACGAGTTAGTCTGCTGCTATTCAGCCTCTGAAGAGATGCTAGAAAAATGAAAGGAGTAGCTAGAAGTAGGCTATAAGGGAGTTCCCTGGTGGCATAGTGGCTAAGGCTTCAGCGCTGTCAATGTTGCAGCCTGGGTTCAATTCCCAGCCAGGGAACTACCCACATAGCAAAAAACAAACAAACAAACAAATAATAAAATAATAAATAAAAAGAATTAGGCTATAAGTAGAAAGATGAAAAAAGAAGAAACCGAAATCCACAAACTATAATCAATATTTATATAGTTGAGAGTTGTTTAGATATGTATGTATTTGTTAGCCGTAGTACTTCAGAGAAAAATTTTTCAACAGCAAGTTTTCCACGAATTTTAAACTGATACAGATGTGTCTTAGCTCATGGACTCCATTAATTTCTGAAATATCTTTAAAGTTACCTGTAGAGTAATCCCTTTATCATAAAATTTAATCTTCCTATGGGACCAAGGTACGAGGGGAGTACTTATATTTTGCCATTTTGAGATATATTTCAGATTTTAAAATTTCAACCAACTTCCAGAAATTATAGACACTGTTTTTGATATAGAAGAACTCCAGAAAGTTTGATTGGTCCAGGATCACTCACAACAAATTCTAACCTAAAACTTATATTTCAGTAATTCAGCTTCCACTGAGAGATAGATTCACGTGACTAATATGCCATGTATGTATTACGATTCTTTACATTTAGTATTAAGTCATATTCCAATAAAACACACACACACAAATTATTCAAAAACTTAATATTTTAATAGTTACTTCTAAAGTGTTTTAACTTAATCTCTTTTTGAGTTGTGAGAGGAAGTTAGTGAATATATTTTTTAATCATATTGAGATTTTGCTGATAAAGCAAAAAGTATCCTTCCAGCTAATATAATCTCAAATAATCTTAAATCATTTAAATATATTTATTTTTTCAGAGCTTACATTATTATACACCATTTCCTTTGATTGGAAATAAGCTCACCAGCACTCACTGCATGAGCTATGCATGAGCATGTTACAGCTGCCATGTTTGCCTGGCAAAATAAATAGCTTGTCATTTTGCTAAGTGTTGACAATTCTCTGATCCTTAAAAAGTGCTTTGGAGAACAGAATCTCTTATAAATAACTTACTAATAGATGAAAGAATAATTTTTTAAAAGTAATAAGTTCATTCTTTGTCAAGATACCTTTATAACTAACTGAAGGTTATCTTAGGGCTTCTATTTCCATAGAATAAACTGAACCAAAGGTTATAGTTACCTTGCTTTCACTCATACTTGCTGAAACCTATACTATTTAGTAATTTTTTGCATTGAGGAGTTAGAAGAAGAATTGCAGATCAAATCTGGCCAACTTGAAATTTTGTGTAATAAAATTTCTTGTCTTCTTTAGTCACATGCTTAGAGTATGATTTGGCCTGTGTGAAAGTTTACTACTAAAAATCAAACTGCATGTTTTTACTACTAGTGGATTAGTCCCATATCTTCCTATGAAAGAGATCTCACTGTAAACAGCAAAACTCACTTTTCTACAGTGTTAATTTTATTATTCCCTAGCAATGTATCTTAATAATTGCTAGCATGTAAAATCTTTTCACATTCTGGCATAAAGCCATATACTTCATATGAGTGTAATTTATTAAAACTTTTCTGATCTTTCCTCCTATTTGTCTTGAGTGGAACCTGATGATAGAGGTTTCCAACATCTCGAAGTAAATATTTATTATACTATCTCAGTTTTTAAAAGAAAAAGGACTAATGATAGCCACATAAGTCTCTTTAAACTTTCAGGCCTCTTGCTTGACCTACATTGTAGATGTGTGATGAAAAATATAACTATTTTTCTCTTTTTTAGCCTTGGAATGGATGCCTTTGGCCAATCAGTTGGCCTTCTTGGACGCCCTGCCACAGCTTATGGATTCCGCCCTGATGAACCTTACTACTATGGCTATGGATCACGATAGAGTCATCCCTTTCCATGTTTGCTCTCAGCCTAGAAGAAATCCGCGTGGGTTGGGTTAGCTTTGAATCTTGGGTTCATAATGCATGTTGATACTATTGTGGGTCTGTGTTTGCCTTTTTTTCCATGTTGTTAGCTTCATATTAACTCTCCTCCTTCCGTCCTGTGTTAAGCACAGTGGATGCTTGACACTGTTCATTCATGAAATCACATCTTGATCCTCAGTAATACTTCCCATGAGACTCAAAAGTTAATGCTGTAATGCAAGTAGACTGGAAAACAAACACTACATTATGTAATTAAGTGACTAATTTAATTTCTATTAAAAAGAAGCATAAAGTACAAATGATTTAGCAGAAATCATGTGTTTCTATTTAATGTGTTTCAATAGTGGTTACATGCTTATTTGAGTGCACATAAATGTTTTCCTGGTCCTTTTTCCCCCTTGTGATATGTGCTACCTTTAAAATTTATAAAAATGTCACCTTTTTATTTCCTGCCATATGCCTGAATGGTTGCTTCCCTAAGTTATTAACTATAAGTTTTCAATTGACAATGGAACATACACATACCATAAGTTATGTTACGTATAAGTAGAGTCTCTTCAGCCATTTGAATTCATATATTTCTGTTTTTAATGTAGAAAACCTGAGACATCTATTCGTTTACATGAAACTAGGTTATTTTGCTCACTAAGATACTTACTGTTTTTATAAGATAGAGTTAGGTAATAAGAAATGGAAAGGCATTACAATTAATAATGAGTTTTGAAAGTAACTCGATGTTATAATGTTGAAATTTTACTTATAGCAAATAAAGTAACTATAATCTAAAGATGGTTCCTTGAGCACTTACTATGGAAAGAATTATATGGGGCTATTAAGGGAATACATAGATCAAAGACAAGACCTTCTGTCCTTGAATTTAAAATGTCATTGATCTACTACACTATTGTTTGATTTCTGTTTTAAGCATAGAATGGAAGAGGTGGAAATGGCCTTTGAAATAATTTAATCCATTATTTGAGAAACCAATGACATCAACCGATTTTTTAAAACTGTATCACGGTCCTTGGGGAATATGTGAATCTAAAACATATTTTGTGTCTTTTAACTTAAAACCTAATTGATCTTTCTAAAAACATATGAAGTCTGTATGGAAAGTATCCAGCCATGTAATATCAAAAATAGAGGCAGGTATGGCTGGATTTTTTCCATACAGCTCTTATACATTTGTCTTAGTGTCTATTTTAACCATAGAATATTAAAGCTGGAAGGGCCCTAGTTGCAACCCTGTCAGATTCTTTCTTTCAGTTGATGAAAACTATGGCCAGGAGAGATTAAATGATTTGCCCAAGCTTATCTATTTGGTTAGTGACATAAACTGTCTTCATGCTTCCAATTCAGTAACCTTAATACTAAATATCTTGCCTTATTATTTGTTATATGTACAAAGTACAAATACACGTAAGTGACATAACAGAAAGATAAAACAAACATTCTATAGCTTAACTTCCCTCATTACAAACTGATTTAGGAGGAACATATGAAGTATCTACCTAACACATAGTACCCAATACATGTTAGCTGCTATTGTTACATTACCTTGTTTTGGTTTTTCATAGATTTTTCTATTATTTGAACTTACCTTTGTTCATTTATATAATTTTTGTCTATCTGTCTCCCTAACCATACCTCCTTAAGATGTGAGCTCTGTGAGAGCAGGGAATTTATCTTGTTTCATTTGTTAGTGTTGCCCTCATCTCTAGAGCAAAGACTGGTACACAGTTAGTATTTAAAAAGTATTTGCTGAATGAACAAGGCATTGAATGTCAGGAAAACCTTAGAAAAGTCAGGGAAGTAGAGTCATTTAGCTCATATCCAGCTACACACACAGTAACTTGAAACTAAAGTGTTGGTGGTGGGACAGGGCACTTTGAAAAACTAAACTAACATTACTGGCACTAAGCTACTAGCATGTCCTCAGTCACTTAAAAAAAGGTTTATTTGGGCCCTTCAAAAAACCCACTTTTCTGCAACAATTGTATCTTCTTTTTTAGTGGTCAGCACAGAAAAGATGTGTTAAATACTTATGGAATAAGTATAGTCTAACAAGATTGTAAGTTCTAGAACATTTCTATAGTTACAATTTACAAAGCAAGGCAATATTTCTTACAACATGGATGTCATGATGTCTACGGTTGCCTTTAAATTTCTTCAGTATAGATAATGTGATATTTTGTGTGGTTCATTGGTTGAAGGTATCCCCTAGAAGCAGCCAGCATTCTGGTAATCAGGAATACACTTTCCAGAGTGGCTAGCTAGCATCCTACCAGAAAGGCCACATTCCAGAGATAGAGCTGCAAATACTTTAACTACCTTGAGCTTTGATGATACCAGATGTTTTGCTAATTATCATAGTGAGTGTCAGGAATGAGTTTTCATTGGCAAAAGGAATGTTTTATTAATTATGATGACTACTAGCAATGAGGTCTCAAAAGAATTCAAGATAGGTGAATTAGCTAAAATATTTTTTTTTCGGGGGGGGGGGGGTCCCTGGCTGTAAAATATTTTAGATAATGCTCTCTACTCCTGAATAAATGGGGTCTAAAAATTCAAGGAGTCGGCCTTTGGAGATGCCATCTGAGGATTCATCCCTAATGGTCCTAGCTTTTCCACTGGTCTGGGAGATTTCTGGTTGCCAGATGCTGACACTGACATTGATGATAACAGAATGCTACCTCTGTAGCACTTGTACTTAATGCTTGTCAACTCCTAGTGGAAGGTGGTGGTCAGACCTCCTGCAACTGCACTCTTCCATACGTTAGTCACTATCCGTATGTGAAGAGGGAGCATGAAAATATAACTAGTCCAAATTGCAAAAAAATACCAGATTTTGAAGACCATACAAAATGTAATTATCTCATTAGTAAATTTTTTATATTGAATGCATGTTTAAATGACAATCTTCTGGATATACTGTGTTAAAATAGAGTATTAAAATTTACTTCATTTCCACTGTTCTTAATCTGGCTGCTAGAAAATTTTAAATGACATGTGGTTCATTCTATATAGGACAGTACTGACTTAGTACAAAGAACGTGGCCTTCATCAGGTTTATAGGACGGATTAAATACTATTTGTGCCTGCCTCCTAATAAATATGTGTTTAGTATATTTCTGAATGAGGGGCAAATTTTGGTTGGCTAGTTGCTTTCATTTAACCTGATTAAGAAATTATGGTGTCCTTATCCATCGTAAAAATTTTCATCTGCTGTTATCGACCACAAAAAACCTAAAAGTTTTAAGTGATCAAGTGATTTAGGTCACCAGTCAACTGTCATGTTGTAGAAGCATTAAGTAGTAGCAATGATCACTACTACGACCATGCAGATGACAACAGGGAAATTACATTGTTTACTTTGAATCGTGTAGTTTTAAACTATCACGTATATTCACTTAATTCTCACAACTTAATTCTACACCCTATTGTGTAGAAGCTATTAATATTAATTACAGGTCCTATTAACATTAATAGTTCTAATTGGACTCTTCGCTGAATTACGCGTAACTCTACACCTTCCGTCTCAAGGGCTTCCGGAATCACCACGACCTCAGCCAGTTCCAGCTGCCATTCCGCACTTGGCCCCGCGGCGCAGCCAATCACCACGCAGAACTGCGGGGTGAACTACGTACCCCTCCAGAAAGTTCTCGCCGATTGCCAGACTCCTTTTTTCCGCCCCGCCCCTTTGCATTCGTTGGAAGAGACCGGGGCCATTTTAGATTCGGGCGGAAGTCGAATGAAAACGCGGTTGAAAGCCTGAACATTAAAACCTAGAGACAAACTGTGCATTCAACGCTAAGAGTTAACAGAGGGGACCCTTCACAGCCCAACAGGCTGCTGGGAGCCGTGAGTGAACAAGGAGGTGGGCACCGGCGCCCACATTCAAGATGGCCCCGGCCTGAGAGTCACCTGTGCGGCCGCTCTAGCTCGGTTCCGGGTTCGTTCGCCTCAGTGGCGGTATCAGAGGGCCACAGGCTGGCATTCTGTCCGGTTTCCGCACCCGTCTCTATGGTGCTGGAGGGACCCGACCCCCGAATATTGTGGGTGTAGTGGTCAGAGCCTCACGGGGGAGGCGAGGGTAGTTGGTGTCAACAAGGGGGCGAAGAGGGGTCCGGAACCAAGACCCTCGGCCGCCTCCCCGCCGCCCTCCGGCAGGTAACAGGGAACCAGGCGCCGCGTCCCCATCCGTGCGGGCCTGGGCCGCAGGGAGGGGCCGGGAGCGGGGCGGTGGGCGCGCGCCCGGCTCGCGGGTCCGCGCTTGTGGCCCGCGCGGGGGCGAGCTCGGCGCTGCGCCGCTGCTGGTAGAGCTCTACTCCGCGCAGCCTACCCTGCTGGTTGCAGGGGCCCTCTCGGGGCTGGCGGGAGACCCCCGCCCGGGGCGGCGCTGGTGGCGGAACTCTGAAAAGTGGGGAAGATGAAGGGCAGCCAAGCTGGAGTGCTGCCCGCTCCTCAGCGCCCGCGAGCGGTCGTGGCTGGACCTAGCCGGCCCCCGGCCCGGGCTGCGGGGCCGAGCGGGGCAGGGTGGGCGGCGGCCTCGCCCGAGCCCTGGGAGCTTGTGGTCACGCTTGACCTGGGATGCCACCGTCATTCTTGACCCTAGACCAGTACCAGGCCACCACAGGCCCAGTTGGCGCCCGTCTTTGCGTAGTGCTTTTTATTTAGAATAAAGATGAAACATTTCTTGGATGATCATATTGAGGAAACTACGTGGATACTCAGTGAGGTCTTGAATTTTGGAATCACTGTCACTGCTATTCTCAGGACGCGTGCGCACACACCCACATATGGTCCCATCTCTTTGCCAAAGTCCTGCTTAGTTCTTTTGGTCCATAAAGGCTTCGTTATGTATTGGTGGCAGTGATCGACTAAATTCAGCACGGGTTATATACCTGAAACCGGTCGAAGCAAAGGCCTATTGTAGTGCTATCACCAGATAACAAAATATGAGTCCATACAGAGTGACCTTAGAACTCACAGTGCAAGCCATTATCTTTGGAGCTTCGAAGCTAAGGGACTGGGAACCAAGATCACCGCGGTTAATTGTGAAAAGAGCAGAGGTAGAGATCGATCCCCAGAGGACACCAATTTCTTAGTTGAGTGTGTGAGTTGCCCAGTGGCCTAGTGGAGGGCTTTCCTAATCCACAGGTGGCCCAGAAACTGAGGTACTGCCCAAGGAAGCAAAGGAATGGAGGAAGATAGGCGAACACATTTTTAAAGACAAGACCAGGATGCATATTCAAGTCAGAAACTGCCTACTCAATGGTTTATTCTAGAGGGTGAAGATGGCCAATTCTGCAAAATGCCTGTGCTAGTGTTTTTTATTAGTTTTTTATTTCAAAGGATTTTGTGTTTTCCCCATCACTCCTCAAAACAGGAAAGAGCCTTTTGGAATCCAAGTGTTACTCATTATAATTGATCTTACATTTATTTCTCTAAGTCCATTGTAGCCGAGTTATTTTAAAAGCACTCTTTATATCAACAGTTTTTGTGCCTATTAGGATACAATTGTGTGAAGTAAAGAATTAAGAATTACTGCTTTTAAGACATTCTCAAATTGCAGTCAACAGCATGTCTTTTTATTTCTCCATAATAAAGTGCACTGGACATAGGATATAACCCTACTACTCTGTAATCATCGCACTGATGGTATCAGTAGACATCTGTCAACATTAATCATGCTTTTGAAACAGTAAAATGGCGTCCTTTCTCTTGAGTGCTCTCAAGAAAGATACTTATTTCTTTTATATTTTTAAATGATATTGCCTAGGACCTTAGACCCAGTGCTAAGAAAAATTACCAGTTTTAACCTCTCGCTAAAAGTTTCATGACCCTAAACCGTTAATTATCTTGTCGTGGAATTTGTAATATTAAATCAAAGGTTGTTGGATGTCGTAAGGCCCAGTGTTCTCACAAGAAAGCATTTTACTGTTTAGAAATGACTGAGTAAATTAGGTGTCATTGCTGTACCTCTGCTGACTACCATTTATTCAGCCAGGGCACTGTCCTGTGATGCTGGTGACCATCTTAACTTGGTTTGGGGACTAATGTTAAAACTAAACAGCATAATTTTCTGCCAAGAGGATTTTCATTTTCTTGCAGTTCCTTGTGTGTTGATGTTTTTTGGAAAGCTGTATTTTGTAGCTAGGAGAGTTAGGCCAGATTCAGATGGACACTTTTGAAAGCTGCGCTTCTCGAACTCACCCCTCTAGTCTGACTGGTTTTTCAAACCTGGAGAGTTAGAAGCAGTTTTCTGCTAGGAAATGGAAGTTGGTTTTCCATTCACTCGGGCTACCTCAGGTGTCCTGCAGGCCTCCCCCCCTACCCCCCCCCCCCCGATTGTACGGTGTCGGTGAGGCAGTGGATTGCAAGCTGGGCTCCCAGGACGTGCCCTGTGATTCTCCCTGAGCTGCTCTCCGTGTTTGTTCCTTCTGCTGCCAGCTGGCTTCCCCAGCCTCCACGTGGCTTTGGCTGCCATTGCCCTGACTCTACCTCACGGCATCCCTTTACCTTCAGCGTGCTGCTAAGGGACAAAAACATCTTGTTCCTTCAGATGCCTGGGGGACACAGCAATCTGGCCAAGGATCAACCATGGCCCCCTGCTCAGCTGGGGTTGTCAGAGGCTGGGCAGGTACCCCACCTCCAGAAGGGGGGAATTCACAGTTGCTTTTGTCCGTGATCCTGCATACACACTAATTGGACTTGTAGACCCAGTAGAAAGGTGAATGTTATATGGAGTTGAGACATTTGGCATTTTTAATGCTATTTATTTGTTTGTTTGTTTGTTTTACTTTTCTGTCATTCTTAAGAAAGATGCATTGCTAGGTAGGTAGGAACTCCAAATTTGTTCCTAGCAGCCTTCCTACTTATCCTCAGAGTCATTTTTGGAATTTGAAAAACTTCTGTTTTAGTTAGTATTAGCCTTGTACACATTGTTTTCCTTATACACTGGCGGGTGTGCAGGCACTTGAAATTCTCTGCTGTATGCATGCATCGTGAGGACCATTGCATACTCTGCTAACATAGAAAGTGTTGTGTGGACTTCACCAAAGTGAAAAACCAGTCTAAGTAGAGGGTCAGTATATAGTGATTATTGGGTTTATACAGGGACTGGCACAAATAACGCCCCTTTTTATGAGCTGGCAATCTATACCAAATCTTTTATTACAAAATCATAAGCATGCAGTTCTGTAACATAACAATATCACACTCAAGTACACTATATGACATTTTAGGTGAAATGTTAAAATTGCTGTCTTGTGCAAGACATTCACGTACAAGGTCCAGCATTACTTCTGCCGAACACTGTATTTATCCAAAGGATGCAGATTGTAAACTGAAATTTTTGAAGGTCTACATAGAATGTTTGGCCATGTTATTTAGAATTAGCCACTTAACACATTGGCAGGGTTAGTAAGAACTCTTTATTTTTTAAATTATGGTAAAGCCAGAACTGAAATCTGACTACCACACATTTTTTCAGACATATGTTGTTTGACATAAACAGGTTTTTAACAATTTGAGTCAACATGGACAAATACAGAAATTTCCACATAAATATTCAGGTTCTTGGCTCCTTCTGGTCAGTGGCATCATCATGTGGCAACTCTGGGTCTGCAGTCCTTGTTGGCACTTGGTGAGGGCTGCTCCATCAGAGCTCAGGCCCCTCTCACAGTGGGCCCTGTGCCCACGCAGCAGACCCTTTGCTGCGGGACTACTGGGTATGGCCTCTTGTGACCATTGAGCTTGTATCTGTTGTAAAGAAAGGCATGGGGGGTGCTGGTGTGTCTGTGAGTTTCCCACGACTTAGCAGCCCACAGCAAACCTCTGCTAGTACTTACGCATATTGTGTGTGTGTGTGTGTGTGTTTATACATATGGATATATAACAGACTTCTTTCTAAAACAACCTTATTGAAGTATAATTGACATATAGTAAACTTGAACATATTTAAAGTGACAGCTTGTTTGATATTTGTAATCACCCATCACCATAATCATTATAAGATAATGTTTCCATTTCCCCCAAAATTTCCTTATACCCCTTTGCAATCCTTTTCACTCCCCTGGTCCCTCTAACTGGGCCCCCACCCCAGGCAACCACTAATCTCTTTTCTGTCATTAAGAGTACTTTGGATTTTCTAGAATCGCATGCATGTGTGGGTTTGTTTGTTGTTGTTGTTTTTTAGCATTTGAGTTTATACTTTTTTTGCACTTTCCCCTTATTATAATACTTAGCATGCCTTTGAAGAGTAGTGAGGTTCATTTTTTTCCTTCTATCTGTCATCATTTATAGTCGGTGAGTTATCTCCCAACCCATTTCTCTACTGGGGTTTTAGTGTTTTGCTTGGTTTGTAGGGGCTCCCCATTATTAACATGTTTTTCATGATTGTTAGAAGTAGTCTCCAGCTTGCCTTGTTTTTTTTAAGTAATTTTAAGTTATTTTAGACATAGAGAAGGTTTACCACTTTTGAATAATCGAGTTTTGCAGCATTTTCCTCAGCGGGGCAGGTGTGTGAATGGGTTAGGAGGCACGAGTGACCCTGTCCTGTGTGTGATTGATTGCCTTTCCACTCTGAGCATCCAGTGTGTGCTGGGGTCAGGAGGGGAGGTAGCTGCGTGGGTGTTGGGTCAAGTGCATCCTCTCTGGAGCTCGTAAGGGTTAACAGACAGGTCCTGCGGGTAACTTCCTGGGTGTTTGCCCTTTTCATTGTCCAGCAGCCTCCTTCGTGAGGATTGTACGAACTGGCGGGTTTGAGTGGCTGTGTCTGCTCCTTGGCTCACATTGCAGATGGAGACTGGACGTTTGAATGTGTTTTCTGTTTACTCTCAGGTCTGCGTGGTTTTGGGGGGCGCTGAGCACTGCCTCACCGCCTAAGGGATGGGAGCAGAGAACAGCGCTTTGAAGAGCTGTGTGCTGAAGGAACCCCCGCTCACCTTACCCTCTGGGCTGGCCGTTTACCCTGCTGTCCTGCACGATGGCAAATTGGCTTCAGTGTTTGTGTATAAGAGAGAAAATGAAGACAAGGTCAACAAAGCCGCCAAGGTATGTGATAGATGACTACTCAGCACGTTTTACTATGAAAAATACGAAATTAATAGAGTCAAAGGGCTAGGTCATAAGCAATCGTATTTTTATTCATGTTCTTTACTCTCCTCCCACCCTTTCTGGGACGGTGGTTCAAACTTCAGTCATTTCTCAGAACATCATCTTGCTGGTTGGGGTCTGTCCTGTCCTTGCGTGGCTCAGGGGCTCCTTTGAGACTGTATGGCTGTGCCGATGACAGCACCTCTCCTTCTCCAGCTCTCTGCCCTCTTGCGTGATTCCTCTCTGTGACTCTGGCCAGAAAGATGGCAGGGTTCGGTCAGATTTAGGTACCTCTGCCGCACGTTCTGCAGTGGCTCTGAGAAGGGACACTCCCTCAACCGGGAGATGCACCCCGTGGGTGTCTCCTTTGTGATTTTTGACTTGCCTGCATGGTCTGCTGTGCTTCTGTGTACTTGTCAGAGTTGTCAGCAGTCGTTTCTGGCACTTGGCTCAGGGGTCACAGCAGCAATCATTGGGAGAGCTGGCCTCTCAGCAGCCCATGTGGCCGTCGTGTCCTGGACGTCTCTCGTTAGTTACATGTTGGTAAAGTCAAGAAAGCCAGAACAAGTCACAGAGGCTCCTTGGCCTTACTTGAAGTTTGGGAGGGAGCTGGGGAAGGCAGGGCGCTAGGAAGGACCTTGAAGGAGCATACCTGTCACTACCATTAATTGGGTCATTAACTTCAAAACTCTTCTGTTTGTCTTTTTAAAGCACTTGAAGACACTCCGTCACCCTTGCTTGCTAAGATTTTTATCCTGCACGGTGGAAACAGATGGCATTCACCTTGTCACTGAGCGAGTGCAGCCTCTGGAAGTGGCTTTGGAAGCGCTGTCCTCTGCAGAGGTCTGTGCAGGGATCTACGACATCCTGCTGGCTCTTATCTTCCTTCATGACAGAGTGAGTAAGCTGGACACGGTCACCTCACGGGCCTGAGCATCATGGCAGGCGGTAATTGTGTGGTAGTGCTTGTAAATCATGGCACACCACTCTTACTAGAAAGTTCCCTGAGGGAAAACGGCACAGAACTGTGACAGACGGGTGGTTTGTGGAACTGGGCACTAGTTCCCGTCCTGAGCAGTTAGTTATAGACTTTATTTTAGTTTACTAGTCTCCTCCAGCTTTGGACAACTCTTTATTCAAAAATAGCTACAGCTGGCATTTGTTATTAAGACAGATTCGGGTTTAACATCAGTTGCTGTGGACCAAAGTTCCTATGTATTTTCAGGAGTTTCGTTCCATTTTGAAGAAACATCATTCCTTAGAAAGAGGCAGAGTTTTACACATTTCTTCCCATCCAAGTAGGTTGTACTCTTAGCCTTATTTGCTATTCAGGAGATAGAGTGGCAATGGTGTGTATACTTCTGGTCTATTTCTTCACACTATTAGAAGAGCTTCTGTTGCTTAATGGAATTTACATTCTGAAGTATTAAGGCCTTTGGCAGCCCCCCAAGATTAAAAACACCAGGCACAGGTTAGGAACACTTGCATTTGACTCATCTTAATGTATATTTTTAAAAAATTTTTTCTATTGATGGGAGCTAGACTCTCCAAATATCACTTTGGATTTATCTTCTCTTAAAAGTATGTCTAAGGTTCACGTAAACGTAATTATTAGGGGGTTCCCTGGTGGTGTAGTGGCTAGGCTTTGGCGCTCTCACCACCGTGGCCTGGACTCGATCCCCACTCAGGGAACCAGCCAAAAAAAAAAAAAAAAAGTGATTATTAATGCTTCCCTGTGGAGGAATATTTGCCTTGTTGGAGAAAGTGGTAAAAAGTTCGAACCGCACGTAGGGAGCGTCAGTCCCGCGGCCTCCTGGACGCAGCGCCTCGCGTCCCCAGAGGCGATCTCGTGACCCAAGTGTTAGTCCAGAGCTCTCTGTGTGGGCACAGCCGACGTCTGGGTGCTTAGTCTCCTTTATTTTTTCTCAAATGCAAACACACTCTCTATGCTATTATAAACTGTCCTTTAAATTATATATATCTTGAAGTGTTTTGTATAAAAATATGTGTATATTTGCTCTACTGAGTAGAGTATTTAAATGTACTCGTCTACTGGAATGATTTCTGATTTGGAAAAGAAAACACACATACTTCAACCCTGTTCTCATTTTCTTCTTCCCTCTTATATATTTGCCATACTGTTTTTATAGTTTTAAATTGGGCGCTTCTGTGGTCTGTGGGATACTTCTGGTGGTCCTTTCCATTCCATTTTCCTCTTCTTCAGGCAGAATTTTTTTAATGCCTACTGATTTCAGGTGAAGTGGATCTGGGTCCATGATAGAATGTAGGTGAGAAAGAATTTAGAGGAGAGGATTAATACGGTAACTTATGGGAACAAGGATAAACTTTATCGTTAAATGCACTGGAAGCAAGCCTGTAGGTTACATTTAAGGACACATGTGCCTCTGACTCCGTGGAGGTGGCTGTGCCACGTCTGCGGTGGCTGTGCCACGTCTGCATTACCCTGCCTCACTGGTCAGGTGAGGGTAACAGAAGCCCTACCACTGCGTCCTCCCGTTTCTAACCTCGTGGGGCCTAAAGCAGACGCGTCTACCTGCCATTCCTTAAAGCCGTACTCCCTTCATTATGGCACAGTGGGAGGACTTGCCGTGTCCCTTTTGGTCTATTAGTATTGCGTTTTTTAAAACTAATATGTCAAAGATTGGAGCGACAGTCTTCTTCCTTTTTTATCCTCCAGGGACACCTCACACACAACAATGTCTGCTTATCATCTGTGTTTGTGAGTGAAGATGGGCACTGGAAGCTCGGAGGCATGGAGACTGTCTGCAGAGTCCCTGAGGCCACGCCGGAGGTGAGCCAGGGGACAGGCGCGCCTTGTTCACAGTTTGGTAGCACTTTGGTATGTAGTTCTCACCTAGAACTTTCCTTCAGTGTTAGGATGATCTTAGGTTTGCAGACTTAACTTTTTTGTCAATGCTCATGTTCGTAGAATTGTAGGATTTTCTTCTTCAGAGAGGCACTGGAGGTCATGTATTCTTTTCTCCTCATCTCTTAGCTGAGGAGCTTGAGACGGAGAGAGGTAAAAGGGTTTGGTCAGACTTTTAATTAAATGCTTCTGCTCTCTGCTCCTGACGTGTCCTGTACCTAATGATAGCATGTCATGTTGAATATTGGAATTACTCCTGTGTGTCTGTGTTCTTTACCAGGTGTAGTAGTGGCTTGTGTTTACCTTTATATCTGCACCTGGAATAGTGCCTGGCACGTGTTAGGTACTCAAGAAATGTTTGCCCAGCAATTGTCCAAGTAACCCAAAGTCACACATATGTCCTAACAACTGGCTTTGGGACCTGTGCGTCTTAACTCCTCGTAGTGGGCTGTGTGGTTGCTGCCTGTGGTACTTACAGTTTAGTCTGGCAGAGATCTACAACTGTCCCTCCCAGGTTTACAAACCTCTCTGTTCTGTTTGTTTCTCATTTTCACCATTTTGCATGTTGCCATTAGACTTATTCTCTCCAAAACAAAGAAAAACCACTCCTGTCATAAAATCCCCACTGTGGTGGCAGCTCACTGGCCGTTTGGCCCAGCCTCGTCTCTCATTCTCATGTGTCGGCCCCACGCATGGGCCTGGTTGCGCGTACAGCCTCGTGGCCTCTTGCTCAGTTCAGATGCTGCTTCATCATGAAGACGGTCTCTGATCTTAGTTTCCGCCCCCACTGGTCATTTCTTCATAGAACTCACCTTACGTCTAATTGTTGTAACAGCATGTAATTCCTTCCATGGGACACATTGCAAATTCTCTCCTGTGGCATGTAAGGCACCTCACAGTCTCTTCTCCAGTCTGCTTTCAGCTCCGTTGGCTACACTCTGCCTGCCTCCTTTCCCATGTGGCTCGACCCTGGTCTCAGAGGACCGTGGTCTCAGAGAGTAGTGGTTTCAGAAGGTGGTGGGGTCTGAGGGCCGTGGTCTCAGGGCTGTAGTCTCAGAGGGCAGTGGTGTCTGAGGGACATGGTCTCAGAGAGCCATGCTCCTTCACCCTCTTCCTTCTGTGTGTGGTTCTCCTGCTGGTTGCCTTCCTTCCCATGGTCCTCTGGGAAACGTGTGGTGAAGCTGAAGTCTGAGACCAAGCCCTGTCTCCTCTTTGCGAAGCCCTCCAGCAGGCATTTCCCACGCAGCAAAACCAGTGCCTCTTGTGCTTTGTTGGCACCCAGCACTTGCCACCAAAAGTCGTAGTTTACACTGTGGGTTGTGAGCACCTGTGGGGGCCCGGGGGGCCGATTGTATTCATTTTGTGGTCCTAGTGCCCTGAATGGTGTTTGGACATATGAGCTCTTGAAAAATAATCCTTGAATCAGTGAAAGAATATACTTGTTCTGTGGACATTGGTTTTTATCTTGGTAGCTTAAAAGTTGCTCAACTTTCATATCTCATGTAATAGCAAGCCTTAAGATTTGACTTGATTCAGTGAAAAGACCAATGATAGATTTGTTCTTAGCTAGAAAAGCCTTTTACTTGTTAATGTGTGTGTGGAATGAAAAAGTATTCCCAATTTCCACGTCAGGATGTCACACAGACATGCCCCTGAGCAGCAGAGGGCATCTGTTAAATCTCTCCCAGCTGCCAGGGAGAGAGGAAGGGCACAGGCATCCTTTCCTGCTGAGCCTTGTGCCATGCTCAGTATTGCATTTACGTTTTTAAGTAGGAAGATGTTAGTGTGTGTGTGTGGAATATGTGGCGTCTTTTGAGCGTTTCGTGGATGCTTTAAAAACTGGGTGGGAGAGAGTGTTCACCAAACACATGTTTGAATTCTGTTCCTTAATTTCTCTGTCTAGTTTCTGAGGAGTATTCAGTCAGTAAGAGACCCAGCGTGCATCCCTCCCGAGGAGACGGTAAGATGATACATGTCACATGTAACGGAGGCTTCTTTGTAACTGAGTATGAAACATAAGGAAACCTTTCCTCTGTCCACCCTTTCTTTGCTGAGTTACAGAGGCCTCTGATTCCTCTGGCCTTGAAGGCTTCTGAATGTAATGGTCACCACAGCAGGGGCCCTTTTTGACACGCGGCTGACAGTTTGGTGATAGACACCTAGGACAGTGTCTAGAGATAGAGGGACCTCAGTATGGACAGGCCTGGTGCTTCCTGCCCTGTTTGGGTGAGTCTTTGTACCTCACTGGAGGCCTGAAGAGGCAGGGAGCCACAGCCCAGCCCTCCTGCATGTCACACAGCCACAGCCAGTGCTCTGCCTGCCTGGCCCTTAGGGTTCCAAGGTGCAGGGAGAGCTTCCTAACATGGGTGCTGGGAAGGAAAGGTTATGTTTACCAGTAAGGTCAGAAACGTGTTCTCACAAGCACTATAAACAGTCATTGAGCTACAAACACGTTTAGCATGCTTTACAGGAAGTACAGACCCAACTGTAAACATAAATTCAACTGTGAACCTAAGTTTTGAACTAAGTCAGGTTTATCCAAATCAGTACTGTGTGTATGCACTAGTGTTTTTCAAACTGATTATATGTGGGTTTTAAATCAATTTAGGGGTTCTGATTAGCATTTTGAGGAAAAAAAAGAATAGAAAATATTACTGGGCATCTTACGTAGTAAGGTTAAGTATTATTTTATGGAACTTCTGTTTCCATTAATAATGAATTTTATACTCTGGGTTGCTGTCAAACACAGTTTTGAAAGCCATAGACGTGAAGAGCCTCTAAATTGGAGTGTAGTACTGTGCAGTTGCTTAGAGTGTAATAAATGCAAAACCAGGAAAGTGCTTCAGAGAAAATCAGAACTGGTTTCTCAGGCAGCTCCTCTGGTTTTAACGGCCTTTCCTGCTTCTAGTCTCCAGAATTCACGACTCTGCCAGAGTCACACGGACACGCGCGGGACGCCTACGCATTCGGGACGCTGGTGGAAAGTGTGCTCACAGTCCTGAGTGGACAGGGTGAGTTGGTGCTGGCTCCAGTCTGGTCAGAGCGAGGAGCCCGCTGTTGTCGGGTCGCCTGTCGGGCAGAGCTCGGCGGAGAGGAGGCAAGCCCCGGGTGTCCTCAGTTCGCGTCGTTACAGGAGTTTTAAGTAGGAAGCACTTGGAACTCTAGCTGTATCACGTGTTATTATCTTATTAATTGCTATTGGTATTTATGGGTAAAGGCTCGATTTGTACCAGCCAGTAAGTAAATGGATGTTGTTAGTGGTTTTTATGTAATAATCAGAAGAGAGCAAGATTCAAAATTTGTTATTAATTTCTAAATCAAGCTTAATGTTTCTTTACCATTTTTCTTTCAAAGTCCTTTTGAATTTTTTTCTTCTTGGTGTAACTTAATCATTATTTTCCTTTCGTTGCTTCTGGAAGCCCAGGCCGCTGAGCGAGTGTTTTCTCTGAGCTCTCTAGTGGTGCTCTTGGCACCCTGCCCCACTCCCCACCTGCTCCAGGCCTTCTGCACCCGCCCCTTAGGTCCTGGGGTACCGGCCCGTTAGGCCCCTCATTGCCTGTGGCACTGCTGAAGCCTCATGAAGCCCTAAGGTCATTTCTTCTCCCAGGCTTCTGCCGGGCTCTGGGGTTCCGAGCACCGTTCAGCTGTCAGCTCTAAACTGTCCCAGCCTCACTACTTGAGATAAACCCTGAAGCCCTAAGGCATCCCTGTGGGTCATGAACGCCCCACTCCCCACTTGTGTCCACAGTGGCGCTTATGTGCCCTCCTTGGGAGAATCGAAACAATCATCATTCAAATAACTTTCTGTGTTCCGTGCCCGAGAGCCCTGGTTGACAAGGCCATCGCACCTGCCCCATACTAAACCTCCTTCAGGCCTGAGCTGCCTTGAAGTGACAATCAGGAAACGTGAGGGGCCAGGATGGGAGGCCCGTGGGGGGCTGTTCTGTGGGTGGGCTGGCAGCACAGTTTTCTACACCTGCGGGGTGTTCGGCTTGAGGAAGCTGGAAGCTGTTTCGCTTTGTTTGTTTGGGCTTTTACAGGTTGGTTTTTGCTCTCGTCAGTCTCCAGCTATACAGGCCCTGAAAGGAGGGAGAAGGCATGGAAACTAACTGTAGCTCTGGATTTTAGTTTCAGCGGACGTTCTCGCCAGCTTCCAACAGACATTGCACTCAACTTTGCTGAATCCCATTCCAAAATGCCGGCCAGCGCTCTGCACATTACTGTCCCATGACTTCTTCAGGTGAGGCATCTGGAGTGACACGCTGGCCGCTGCCCACTGCTGCTGGCTGCCCTCCGGTACACTGCGCCCCGGTGGTGGGTCTTGGACTGAGTGGTGCAGTCCCTGTTAGTGAGAAGGGGAGACTGAGTCGTGTCCACATGGGAAGTAGAGGGAGAAGTTGGATTGCCTCTCAGGTTCCTGTCACATTTAGGAAGTGTCAGAAATGTTCAGTTGTCATGAAGGCTGGGTCTAGAAATTACAGCCAGATTCCTAGGGCTTCTGACTGTGGAAGCTAGGCTGCGGCCTGTGGTTCCCAGTTCTCAGCTGATTGAGAAAGTTCATAAACATGGCCTCTCCTTCCTGCTGCCATCGTGTTACTGGTAGTTGTTATTGTTGAAATTTTGTCTTGTTGGGTTTGGGAAATGAGCTTATTTTTCTTCAGGCAGAAGATTCTTTCCTTTGTTTAGTGATGGAAGAGCAAAGAAGTCGATTTAGAGGGAGGGGCACAATATAACTTAATGCTGTCGCTGGATTCAGAGATGGTTTTGAACTTCTCTTCAAGGTTAGTTTTAATCATGTGTCCTTCATATTTTTTATTTCCATGACTGCAGAACTTCTGCACAGGTCAATTCCACGTTCATGACTTATTAGCAAAAGCAGTCTTGTGTCAGTGTTTGCAGTCAGAGAGCCCGAAGGGAACACTGATGTGACCCTGGAGCGGAAGCAGTTCCTTCCTGGCCAGGCAGGGTGTCACTGAACATGCAGTGGGGATAGTGTCATTGTAGTGACTGGGGATTTAGTTGTCATTTATGTTTCAAAGAAACTGTTCAAAACCTTTTTCTTTCAGGAGTAAGAAATGCCTTTTAACCAAGGCATTTCCATGTGCTATTGGATAATTCACAGTAATTTTTATTTGCCTTGATATAAAGTCTCTAGAAAGGATAATCCTTTACAGTAAATAGATTCTCTCATCACTGTGTGTGATAAGAGTTCTTTAGTAAGATTGTGTTTCAACAGGGAAGGGGAAAGCCAAACACACCCCTGCCCCCTTCTCGAAGTCTGAGAGTTCATGGGAGGGGACAGCCTGCTGGCAGGGAGCCTAACTGGTGGCTTCAGTTGGTGCATTTGTGCTTTCTCTCTGCTGCTGAGCCGGCGGAGGGCAGGTGTGAATGAGGTGTGGAGCCCAGCGGGGCAGCTCTGCTTCTGGAGCTCCCGTGTCAGGCGGTGCAGGCTGCGTGCTGAGGCCTTGTCCCCAGGGTAGGACAGGGGGACATTAGCGGAGAGTCTGTAGCCTCTGTGACTCTGGTGGCCCCTCAGGACGCTGACCACTCCTCTCACTCTTTTCCCTGCCTGGCTGGAAAAATGACCAGACAACTCATAGCAGGAAAAACGGAAGATTCCTGTGGCTTGTACAGGAAATGCTTTTCCCCAACCCTCTTTAATAGTTTCTGTATCACCAGAGGAGACTTCAGAATCAATATTTATTTTGTAATGGAAATCACTTCTCCCCAGACATCATTTCATTTAACCATATGCCATTACAACAAAAAATTTGAATGATTATGATAATTATTAAAACCACAGTTTTTTAGCATTTGTGTGTGTGTGTGTGTGTGTGTGCGCGCGCGCGCGTGTGCGTGCGCGCGCGCGCATACACGCACATCTGTATCTTCTTCACAGATCTGATATTCTTAAAATGTTGGACTTCCTGTGGGATTGTTCCCATATATTTGTCTCGAGCTACTTCTTTATAATAGAACCTTCTAAACGGCACAGGAGAATGTTTCTTTGTTGAATAATATTACAGTGTAGTCTGTGGTTATACCTTCAGTATTTAACATCCCTCCTCTAATCTGTTGTCCTGCATATTTTTTTCTTTTTGAATTTAGGAATGATTTTCTAGAAGTTGTGAATTTCTTGAAAAGTTTAACATTGAAGAGTGAACAGGAAAAAACTGAATTCTTTAAGTAAGTTCAGACAGTCTTAAAATTCAACAGTTTGGATTAAGTCCATGCAATCACCAGGTGGTCAAGAGAGGATGGGTTAGACATTTGGTTTTGCCAGGAAGTTTATTGAACACTTTTCCATGCCAGGCTTTCAGCTGGGCCCTGGGGATGGGTCACTCTGATGAGGGAAACAGATTCAGAGCTCTCAGGGGCGTGCTGAGGACAGTGGAGGGAGGAGGTGACAGAGCTCCCAGTGGCATCCTGAGGACAGTGGAGGAGGTGACAGTTTGCAGGGTTGTTCTGAGAACACAGGAGGGAGCAAGTGACAGAGCTAAGTGACAGAGCTCACAGGGGCATCTTGAGGACAGTGGAGGGAGGAGGTGAGAGAGCTCACAGTGTCATCCTGAGGACAGTGGAGGAGGTGACAGTTTGCGGGTTGTCCCGAGGACACAGGAGGGAGGAGGTGACAGCTCACAGGGGCATCCTGAGGACAGTGGAGGGAGGACATGACAGAGCTCGCAGGGGCATCCTGAGGACAGTGGAGGGAGGAGGTGACAGCTCACAGGGGTGTCCTGAGGACAGTGGAGGGAGGAGGTGACAGCTCACAGGGGCATCCTGAGGACACAAGAGGAGAGGAAATATGCTTGGCAATTTGTTGAGAATATTTCCTTGCTGGTATTGGAGTTTGTGTGGGTACTGATGAGCTGGCCTCACGCTTGCATTTTACTGCAGTACCTGAGACCATTCTGGTCGCCTTCCCTAGCTTCATCTCAAAGGGCTTCACTCAGATGGAAGTGGGAGGCAGGCTGTGTGTGTCTGACATGTGCAAGTGACCAGTTTCCCACACTTTCCTTCTCTGCCCTCAGGTTTCTGCTGGACAGAGTCAGCTGCTTGTCAGAGGAATTAATAGCTTCACGATTGGTGCCTCTTCTGCTTAATCAGTTGGTGTTTGCAGAGCCAGTAGCTGTTAAGAGTTTTCTTCCTCATCTGCTTGGCCCAAAAAAAGGTGAATTTCTTTTTCAAAGTATTATTGGTAATTAAGGAGTTTGGGGTATTAAGTCCATGTTTGACCAGAGTGAGATTACTACATAGTGTAGCTATGTGTGGTTCTGAAAGCAGAGAACAGTTATTGCCCCTGAGGTAGTAACTGTAGCTCCAACCTGGGTACAGGATAAACGTGGAGCACCTTCCTGGAGTCAGAGTTCCCGTAGCCAGCAGGGTGTGAACGCACGCGCACGCGCACACTGGGCTGGAATATAAAAAGCACGTGGTGTTCTCAGGTGAGGCCCATGTCTTCTGGGAACCTCTACGTCTCCGATGAGTCACTAAGGCCTGCACCTTCTGACTTTCGAACAGCACCCATTTATTCTCATTGGAAAGATTGAGACGCACTGCGATCACTTTATTTCTTTGAACTTCATTTTTTTCCCCCTAAATATGAAATGAGGTTGTTATTTTGAAACTTTATAACTTTATAGGCACTATAGATGGTAACACATCAGGTTAGAGAATACAGCATTAATATCACTATATTTTCAGTAGTGTAGAAAATCCTTTTTTCAGACTTTATTTTCTTACAACGTAGCATTTCCTTGTTTCAACTTTGATGTCACTACCTTTAGCCATGAATTTTTCATTACAACTCTTCCATCTTGTTATTCTGTAGAGCTTAAGTGGGGGCATACAGCTTTTAAAAACTGCCTGTGTACCTGATGCCCTGGTTCTGAGCCAGCGAGCGCAGGGGTAGTACACATTGTATATGAGAGGTCCCCAGTCCCACAGCCATGGCCCTGACGACTGGGAGGAGCACTGCAGCATTTAACTAACACCTCTTGGTTTTACAGCTAAAATTGCAACAGTCTCAGCCAAATCTAGTATATAAAATTCTTCATTGATTAAACCTGAATAAAAAGTTGTTGATTCAGGATTCGCTGAGCCTTCTTTATAGTACAATAAGTATGATACAGTATTTCAGAGACACTTCCAGGACGTAGAGCGTACTTCAGACAGTTCAGCCTTGGGGAGCATTTTGGATCCACAAAAGCGCTTTGCTTGGGTTGGGGGTGTGAGAATCCAGGAGCTTGTGAGAGCATGTAAAGTTCTGGACCAAGGTGATGGCTGTGCGTGTGCTGCCCTCACTGAAGGGCACTCACTGAGGGACACTCCGCGTTCTCTCACCCACACCCCTCTGACCTGGCAGACGCTGCGCGGGGAGAAAGCCCGTGCCTGCTGTCCCCAGCCCTGTTCCAGTCGCGGGTCATCCCTGTGCTGCTCCAGCTGTTTCAAGTCCATGAGGAGCACGTGCGAATGGTGCTGCTGTGTCACCTGGAGGCCTATGTGGCGCACTTCACCCAGGAGCAGCTGAGGAACGTCATCTTGCCACAGGTCAGCAGTGGGCGGTGGGCAGGGTCCAACAGCCAGCAACAGGAGGCCAGCAGGCAGTGGGCAGATGGGTGCTGGGAACCAGCGTGGGTGCACGCGGTTTTCAAGATAGGAGCTTTAGGAGGCTGCGGGGCTGAAATTAAAATATTTCCATTTTGTTCACAGAGGCCAGTAGTTAAGTCAATGTATTTGGTCTTAACCTGAGAAAAATTGTAATTGTTGCTAGTTTGGGGAAAAGGAACAAGCACGCTTTGTGCAGTGCCCTGTGAACACAAACTCTAAGTGCCTATGTTATAAGATAATGAAATTATAACTGAGAGGGCCATGAGGTTGGTGGTGTCAGTGGTTTCAGCCCCTGGGAGCCGTGTCATGATCCAAGGGCTCCAGGTTTGTGTTGGTTTCCTGTCACTGACAGAACAAATGGCCATAGACCGTGACTTAAACCGATAGAAATCCATTCTCTCATGGTTTTGGAGGGGCTCCGGACCCAAGCTCCTGAAGTCAAGGTGTCAGCAGGACTGGGCTCCTTCCGAAGGTTCTGGGAGGATCCTGCCCAGCCTTGTCCAGCTTCCGGTGGCTTCCAGCAGTCCTTGGCATCTCTTAGCTTTCGTTGTGTCACTTTAGTCTCTGCTTCTGTTGTCACATGGCCTTTTTACACGGACACCAGTCATTTGATATAGGGCCTGCTCTAACCTAGTGTGACCTCACTTTTCAACTCAGTATGAGGTTTTAAAAGCTTTTGTCAATCACATGGTATCTTTCAAACAATTTGTTTTCCTATGAAATTAGTTTATTTAAAAATTGTAAGGCCTGGTTTTATGCCAGGTCTTGTGCCAAGGTACTGCGCCTTAGAGGCATGGAGCACACTCGCTGCTTTCAAGGAGCCGTAGATGGTGTTGCAGGGGAGCAGAGGAACTCCATTCTACCTCTAGTTCTTCTGGCTGCCCTAGTTATAAAGTAATAAAATTGGCACAAGACTAGATTCAGAGGAGAAAAAAATACAGTACATGCACATGGGAAAATCAAAACATGATATGATGCCCAGGTCATAAAGTGAGCTCAAGAACTGATCAAACTAGGCACCTTTTATACCTTTTAGACAAAGCAACAATAAATTTGTGAAAAACTGACAGGACCCAGGAAGCTAGTGCTCATTAGAAAGGAGTCTAAGCAGGTTTGGGGATTCATCAGTGAGGAATGGAACCGTTTGGGCTCGGGGAGTAAATGTGTTGCAAGGTTTGCTTATACATGCTTTCTTGACTTCAGGGCACCTGCCATGGACACTTACTCCCTGCTTTTAGGGGGACAGAGGAGTCAGAGCGCACTCCCTGCTCTGGCTGCTTCTCAGGTGATTTTAGTTCAGAACATTCAATGTGCCCTTGTGGGTGGGATATCATGGGGCAACCTGCCCTGGGTCTCAAAAGTGGGAAAGAGATGTTTGTTATCTGTTGTGTAACAAACCCCCAAACTTAATGTCTTAAAATAACAATCTCTTTATTGATTCTCATGATTCCTTGGATTGATTGGGCCCAGCTTGGGGTTCTGTTGCTCCTCATGATGTCAGGTGAGGCAGCAGTCATCTGGGGCCCCTTCGGGGCCAACACATCCAAAACAACTCCTAGGTACCTTGGAGGGCATGGCTGAAAGGCTGGATCTAGCTGGGACACTGGGACAGCCAGGCCTCTCCCTCCGTGATGTCCTAGAGCCTCTGTCCTCTGCCCCCTTGAGAGACTTTTTTTTTTTTTTGTATGTGGGTAACTCCCTGGCTGGGAATCAAACCCAGGCCACAGCACTGACAGCGCCAGCGCCGAAACCTTAAGCCACTACACCACCAGGGAGCTCCTGATTTCTTTAGCAGGATAGGTGGATGACTTACATGGCTGCCCAGGGCTGCCAGACATGGCAACGCAGCCTTCTTATGGCATAGGTTGGGAGATCACAGTGTCGGTTCTGTCACATTCTCTTGGTTAAAGTGAGTCACAAAAGTCAGCCCAGGTTCGCTGTGGGATGAGTTTACTCAAGGGCATGGATACTGGGGTGCAGTTCTCTGGGGGTTGGTTTTAGAGCCTTGTTGCCACAATGGGGCACTTTGTGTTTACATCTGCAGGTAATTACTACCTTACATATGGTTGTTTGTGTCTGAAAATTAAAAAGAAGGATGAAGCACTGTAACTCTGAAATAGAGGTGTCACCAGAGATCTCAGAATTGGCACTGAGCTGAGGTCAAAGGATGACAAGATACTTAACACGTGAAAGACAGTGAAAGCTCTCACTGGAGCTCTCCCCCTGAGAGGAATAAATTAGCCAGTGTCTTTTTCTTCTTAGCTGTTAAAGATTTTATTTGTGTTTCTTGGGCAGAGGATACATTGGGACATAATGGGCCTATAATGGGTAGCTGGTTTTTTGATGATACAGTTGTTAGCCCAGAAGTGGCATAATCATACTTTAGAATTTGTCCTTTCATCCATTTCTAACAGGGTGCCAAAAAAATGTATTCACATTTTAAGAGATGTTATCTATATATTACTTTTTGAAGTTGAATTGAATTACGGTAGCAATGTGTAAGTATGATGTTTGCTGAAACAATGGCTTTAATCAAATGAACGCTAGTATCACAGTGTGACAGGCAGGACAGTCAAAGAAAGTGGTGGAAGCAAGGTTGTTGTTTGAGGAGCGCAAGACCATTTTGAAGTGGTATTTGAGATTTGATAATGTTGAGTTTCCCCCACGTTCTCCTGACCTAACACTGTTTGACTTCTACCTATGAGGACCTTAAACAATGTGGTGTACCATAGAAAACCAGCTCCACTGACGGTACTTTGGGAAGAAATTGAAACGGCGTGCGCAGTGATACAAGTGGACACTTTGGTCAGTGTTGCTCAAGGAGTAGTTCGCCGTAATCAGAGGTGTCTGGACGCTGATGGTAACCACTTTGAGCACCTCTTGTCATTGCTGAAGTCAGTCATGACTTGTGTTTTGTTGTTGGTATATATTGTGTATTACAATTTTAAGTTTTTTTCTTTCTTAAAATGTGTATACATTTTTCCAGCACTCTCTGTATTTATTAGTACACTCTTGATTATTTTCTCATACATTCCATTTATCCTATCCATCCTTAACATATGGATTACAGACTTACTGTTGATAATTTACCATACCTTGTAAATTCTGCCTGTGATTTACAAACTACTTCCTTACTTCTTACGTATACTTAACACAACACTTAACACTTTTTTGCCAGAGATTTTCTTTTCAGTTACAGTTGACATACAATATTATATTAGTTTTAGGTATACAACTTAGTAATTAGACTAATTTATATCTACAAAATGATCATCCCGGTAAGTCTAGCACCCATCTGACACGTTGCATAGTTCTTATAATATTACTGACTATATTCCCTGTACTGTACTTTACATCCCTGATTACTTTATAACTGCCAATTTGTACTTAATCCCTTCCTCTTCTCACTCATCCTTCCAACCCGCCCTGCTGCATGTGACAACCATCAAAATGTTCTGTCTCTTAATCTTTCTCTGACTTCACTTAGCGTGGTACTCTCTAGGTCGATCCATGTTGTTGCAAATGGCAAGATTTCATTCCTTTTCATACCGAGTAATATTCCATTATATATAGGGACCACATTTTCTTTATCCATTTATCTGTCAGTGGACAGACACTTAGGTTGCTTCTATATCTTGGCTATTATAAATAACACTGCAGTGAATCAGAGGTGTGTATATCTTTTCAGTTTAGTGTTTTGGCTTTCTTCAGATAAATATCCAGTGGTAGAATTGCTGGGTCACAGGGTAGTTTTATTTTTTGAGGAACCCCCACATTGTTTTCCCTAGTGGTTACACCAATTTACATTCCCACCAACAGTGCACGAGGGTTCCCTTTTCTCTATATCCTCACCAACACGTGTGTGTTGCTTTATTGACAGGTGTGAGATATATACCTCATTGTGGTTTTAATTTGCATTTCCCAAATGATTAGTGATGTTGACTCTTTTGTCCATTGACCAGCTGTATGTCCTTTTTGGAGAAAGGTCTATTCAAGCACTCTGCCCATTTTTTAATTATTTAGTTTTTGTTTTATTGGTGTTCCTTACATATTTTGGATATTAACCCCTTATGAGATGTATCATTGGTAAATATCTTCTCCCATTCAATAGGTTGTCTTGCTTTTGTTGGTTTCTCTATGTAAAGATTTTTTAGTTTGATAGCCCCATTTGTTGTTATTGTTGTTGTTTTTCTTTTTCCCTTGCCCAAGGAGAAATATCTAAAAAATATTACTAACAGCAGTGTCAAAGAGTTCACTGCCTGTGTTTTCTTCTAAGAGTTTTATGGCTTTAGGTCTTAAACTTTGCATTATTGTATATGGTGTAAGAAATTGGTCATTTCTTTTTTTTTTTCTTTTTCCTTGTATCTGTCTAGTTGTAGCAACACCATTTACCCCATTGTATATTCTTGCATCCTTAGTCATACATTAATTGACCATATAGGCACAGGTTCATTTCTGGGCTATCTGTTCTGTTCCCTTGATCTGTGTGTCTGTTTTTATGCCAGTACCATGCTCTTTTAATTACTGTTGCCTTGTAGTATAGTTTGATATCAGGTTGCATGATACTTCTAGCTTCGTTCTTCTTACGATTACTTTGGCTATTCAAGGTCTTTTGTGGTTCCATATAAATTTTAGGATTATTTGATCTAGTTCCCTGAAAAATGCCATTGATATTTTGATAGAGATTATACTGAATCTGTAGATTGCTTTGGGTAATTTGGACATTCAGTTCTTCCTGTCCATGAGCACTATAATTTCCTCACTGTCTTACAGTTTTCCAAATACAGGTGTTTTACTTCTTGGTTATATTTATTCCTAGGTATTTTGTTCTTTTTTATGTAATTGTAAATGGGATTGTTTTCTTAATTTCTCTGATAGTTCGTTATTGGTGTATGAAAATGCAACTGATTTCTGAATATTAATTTTTTATCCTTCATTGAATTCACATATTCTGATAGTGTTTTTGTGGAAGGTGTAGGGTTCTCTGTAGTATCATGTCATCTACAAATGAGACAGTTTTACTTCTTTCTTTACCATTAGATGCCTTTTATTTTTCTTGTCTCATTGCTGTAGCTAGAAACTTCCAATAATACCATGTTAAATAAAAGTCAGAAAGTGGACATCCTTGTCTTGTTCCTGATCTTAAAGAAAAAGCTTTTAACCTTTTCACCATTGCTTATGATGTTGGCTGTGGGTTTGTCATTATGTTGAAGTGTGTCCCCTCCATTCCTAATTTGCTGAGAGTTTTTATCATAAATGTTGTTGGATTTTGTCAAATGCTTTTTCTGCATTTATTGATAGGATCATGTGATTATTATCCTTCATTTTGTTTGTATGGTATATCACATTGATTTGCAGATGTTGAACCAACTGTGCATCCCAGGAATAAACCCGACTTGATCATAGTTTGTGATACTTTTAATGTATTGCTGAATTTGGTTTGCTAATATTTTGTTGAGGATTTTTGCATTTGCTTTTGGTAGTAGTTACCAGTCTTTTAAGATTTTTTATTTCTTCCTGATTCAGCCTTGGAAGATTGTATGTTTCTAGGACTTTACCTTTTGTTTCCAGTTGTCCAGTTTGTTGGCATGTAATTATTCATAGTATTTTCTTATAATCCTTTGTATTTCTGCAGTGTTGGTTGTCACTTCCCTTTCATTTCTGATTTCATTTATTTGGGACCTCTCATTCCTGATGAGTCTGGCTAAAGGTTATTAATTTTGTTTATCTTTTCAAAGAACCAGCTCTTAGTTTCATTGATCTTTTCTATTGTTTTTTAGACACTAATTTATTTCTTTCTGATCTTTATTATTTCCTTCCTTTTACTTTAGTCTCTGTTCTTTTCCTAGTTCCTTTAGGACTAAATTTAGGTATAAGGTTAAATTGTTTATTTGAGCTTTTTTCTTGGTTTTTAAGGTAGGGCCTGTATTGCTATAAATTTGTCTTTGAACTGCTTTGGCTGTGTCAGATAAATTTGGGGTGGTTGTGTTTTCATTTGCCTCAAAGTATCCTTTGATTTCTTCCTTGATCTCACTGTTAACCCATTCATTATTTAGTACATTATTTAGCGTCCATATGTTTGTATGTTTTCCAGTTTTCTTCTTGTAATTGATTTCTCGTTTCATATCATTGTGATTAGAGAAGATGCTTGCTATGATTTCAGTCTTGTTAAATTTACTGAGACTTGTTTTGTGCCCTAACATGCGGTCTGTCTCCTTGGACAGTGGTCCATGTATGCTTGAAAAGATAGTATTTTCTGCTGTTTGGGAGTGAAATGCTCTAAAAATACCCAGTAAGTTTATCTGGTCTAATGTATCATTAAAGGTCACTGTTTTCTTGTTGATTTTGTCTGGATGATCTCTCCGTGGATGTCAATGGGGTGATTTATGTCCTCTACTATGACTGTGTTATTGTTGATTACTCCTGTGTCTGTCAATGCTTGCTTTATGTATTTAGATGATTCTACATTGGGTCTTTTGTAAACATCATATGTGTATGGGTCTTGTGTTTTTATCCATTCAGCCACCTGTGTCTTTTTATTGGAGCACTTAGTCCATTGACATTTAAAATAATTGTTGATAGGTCTATATTTACTGCCATTTTATTCATATTTTAGTCTTTTTTTTCTTTATCTTAAAGAAGTCCCTTTAACATTTCTTAGAATGGTAGCTTAGTAGTATTGAACTCCTTTAGTTTTTTCTTATCTGGAAAGCTCTTTATTTATCCTTTGAATCTAAATGATAGCTTTGCTGGGTTAAAGTAATCTTGATTGTACATCCTTGCTTTTCATCACTTTGCATATTTCATGCCATTGCCTCCTGGCCTGCAACATTTTTGTTGAGAAATCAGCTGCCAATTTTATGGAAACTCCCTTATAGGTAACTATCTGCTTTTATTTTGCTGCTTTTAAGATTGTCTTTAACCTTTGGTATTTTAATGATGTATCTTGGCATGGGCCTCATTGAGTTCATCTTGTTTGAGACACTCCACGTTTCCTGGACTTGTATGTCTATTTTCTTTGCTAGGGTAGAGACATTTTCAGTCATTGTTCAAATAGGTTTTCAGACCCTTGCACTCTCTCTCCTCTCCTTGTACTCCTGTGATGCTAATACTGGTGTGCTTGATGTCGTCCCAGAGGTCCCTTAAACTCTCCTCATTTAAAAAAATTCTTTCTTTTAGCTGTTCCAGTTGTTTCCCACTACCTTGTCTTCCAACTTGCTGATTTGATCCTCTGTTCATCTATCTGTTGATTCCATCTAATGTATTCTTTATTTCAGACATCATATTCCTCATTTCTGACTGGTTCTTTTTTATGGTTTCTCTCTCTTTGTTGAAGTTCTCACTGAGTTCATCTGTTCTTCCCCTAAGTTCATTTAGTGTTCTTATAATGAGTATTTTGATGTCTATATCTGGTAGATTGCTTGTCTCCATTTTGTTTAGTTCTTTTGGAGTTTTGTCCTTTCATTTGGGACATGTTTCTTTGTCTCCTCACTTTGGCTGACTCCATGTTTATTTCTATGTATGAGGGTAGATTCAGTCATCTCTTAGTCTTCGCATGGTGTTCTTATATAGTAGGTGTCCTCTGGGTCCTAATGGTAGTCTTCTTGTTCACCTGAACCAAGTGCTCCTGAAGTGTCCCTTGTGTGGGTTATATGTGCCCTGTATTTAAGCCTTTATTGCTGCTGGCATGTGAGTGGGTGGCATTGACCCTCAGGCTGACAGGCTGTAAAGACTGGCTGTGACTACAGTGCATGAGCTATTATTGCAAGGACTGACTTCATGGAGTGCTTTACTGGGACTGTGGTAGCAGCCTATCTGCCTCTTGGCTGTTTTGTCGAGCTGGTTGGGTGGTACTCTGGTGTGGTCTCAAGCCAGCTGTAGGGTGTGTTGTTGGTTCTAGAGCCTCTTGGGAGTGGCTCGGGTGCAGATCAAGGTCAGCTACTGCCTATGTCTGACACTTGGTAAGAACTACAAAGTGATCTGCAGTTGATTGCCACTTGTGTTGGGCTTGGAGGTGCTGATTGAGAGAGGCTTCTTTGTGAACTTAGGCCAGCTGCTGCTAGTACTGGTCTTGGGACTTGGTGGGCACTGCAGTATGAGCTGAGGCCAGCCACCACTGTTTTGAGTTCGTAGCCACTTAATTGAAGCTGCATTCCAAGCCAACACTGGCTGCCACTTATGCCAGGATTGGGTCCACCTGATGGAGTTACAATGCAAGTTGATTATCGGTCACTGCTTGTGCCAGGCTTAGAGCCGCTAGCAAGTGGTACAGGGCATGCTGAGGCCAGCCACTGCTTGTTTGGGATTTGTGAACCTTTGAGAGATTTGGGAAAAGTCCACAATGTGAGCTCAGGAGGGCCACTTGTCTGGAGGAGCTGAATTTGGTGGAGAGGGGTCTCAGGGAATCACCAGAGCAGGCGATTGCTGTTAGCCAGGTTAACGAGAGCTCAGATTCAGTACCTGCCTATGCTTGCCATATGGGTGGGCAGAGGGCTCAACAAAGGAAGAATGGCACCTGTCAGCATTTTCCTCCCATTAGAGCTGTCCCGACCCCTGCCTCTTCAGCCCTTCCTCTGATGTTAAGTCAGTTCAGCTCCTCCGTGTATTCCTGGCACTTTTCAAGCTGCTGCCCCAGTGCTGGAACTCTGATCGAGTTTGAGCAAAGTGAATCTATGCCCAGGTCCTTTAAGAGAATACCTGGGACTCCAGCCTCCTGGCACTGGAGCCCTTGGTTGGGGATCCCTTGCTCCTCATAGGAGACCTCTGTAGCTGAGATTTTCTCCTGATTCTTAATCGCCACACATGGTTTGTGGGACATGCCCGTTCCCTGTCTCTGCTCCTCCTACCAGTCTCTCTCACTGTGTCTATGTCCTTAGTTATATTAATAGGACTTCTGTTCAGCTAGCTTCAGGTGGTTCTCATGATTGTTCTGTAATTTAGTTGTAATTTTAGTGTGGTTGTGGGAGATGAGCACAGTGTTTACCGACTCCACCATCCAGACCAGAAGTCACCTTATTATAATTTTTTAAAAAGCATCAGGAAGTGAAGAATTGGGAGGGGGAAATATTGGTCCTTGACCACAGAGAGTTTGAGAGCTACTGCTCTAGATAGAACCTATGTCAAAGAAATGAAGTTTGAGCCAGTATAGTCTGATCAGAGCCCAACTTATTTATAGGGGAACAGACAGTTTGGCTGTTTATACTTACTACCCTGTCCACTCCTAGGTGCTACTGGGCCTGCGTGATACCAGCGACTCAATCGTGGCAATCACTCTTCATAGCCTAGCAGTGCTGGTGTCTCTTCTTGGCCCAGAGGTGGTTGTGGGAGGAGAAAGAACCAAGATCTTCAAACGTACTGCCCCAAGTTTTACTAAAACTATTGACGTTTCCCCAGAAGGTAAGGATCTAACACTTCATTCCTCACATGGCATCTATAAGATGCCTGTGAGTATAATTACTAGCATAACTGTACAAACAACTCAGTAAGGTGTCATAACCTTTTACACAGTGCTGCCAATGTAAGTACGCAGTGGCAAGTTCACGAACTTAGTTGTCAGATTTTTGGGTACAAAGACAGCTCTGATAGCCATTCCAGAATTGCTTTCAAGGGTTGACTAGGTGTTCGCATTGGTGCACAGCTTCCCAAGGGGAGTACTTCGAAAGTGACCATAGTGATGTCCAGCAGTGAGGTATGTAGCACATTTTCTAGGATGAGTTTTGTGAAATTGTTCAACCTTGTAGTAAATTGTTATGAAATTCTGCATATCTAATTCAGTTCTCATTGATAGTGGATAGAACATGAAAAATAGTAGAAAAGAACTATCGGATACTTTAATTTTGATGCCAAGAGAATTTTAAAGCAACACTGGCTTCCAAAAGTTTTAGAGAGTTCTCTGCCGTGGTGCTAGAGACCAGCATCAGGTGGCTCCCAGGAGCATGAAGAGGTGGTGTAGAAGCTGCTGCCTCCTCTTCAGCCATGAACTGTACATACCAAATTGGATGAGATCTTTCCTACCATTGTTTTTATTAGAGTACACCAAACAACAGCAAGTGAGAAATTTATATTTCATACCAGAGGAATTTGGGGGGAAGGTATGTATAGTTTTGAGATAAGGCGTAGGTAGGGGTTGTTAGTCTTTGAGAGCAGCTTTGCATGTTGAATTAGCAAAAGTCCTCACTCCTGACATGTTTTATTTACGGAATTTTTCTAGACCTTTTATATATACTGTCCTCCTGAATTACTCTGCAATCTTAAGAAACTGAAAAAGTACCAAAGTAGCAGTAGTGGATGAATTTTTATTAAAATAGATTTTCCTGAAGACTTTATGAGGGCTAATACTAAGATTTCTGAAAAGCCTACTAAGGGAAATCAGTCTACCTAACAGTTTAGAGAAGGGGTCACATCACATCAGGTTAAGAAAAATTAGGACTTCAGCAGGGAGGACAGAGAGGATGGAGGGCTTGTAGATGTTAGGCCTCAGCAGGCCAGGTGAGAGGAAGGGGAGGTGGCCTCATTGTGATGACTCACCCCAGGCCATTCCCCTCATTTTTTTTAAGGCAGAGGAAGTACTTAGCTAAAATTCTTTTGCACAATGCCCACTCTTGAGTATGAACTTTCTGGTTTTAAATTACCACCAAAGTGTTTTTAAAGGCTATACTTTTCCCAACTAGGTCCCTAAGTTATAGCTATCCAAGCCAACTCCTCACCTAATGCTGAATCCTTCTTCCTCCATCACCACCATGTGGACACTCAGCCTGTCCTTAAACACATCTAGGGCAGGTAATCCATTCCTTCATTAGGTGTGTTAAGTATACCATCTCCCTTAACCATTGCTCACCTGACATGTGCTGGAGCAAGAAGTTCACTATCCTTTTCGTTGTTTGGAGTTTTATTTCTCTTGAGACTCCCCCATGCACGTCATGCAGACCCCCTCTAGGATGTTCCCTAAATGCTGCTTGTCTGGCAACATGCCCACCAACAGCAAACAGTACATACAGTGAGATTACTACAATACTCTTTTCCACACAGGTAGGAATAGTTAAATTTATGTAATTTTTCCATTGCATAGATGTGTTTTCCTGTGTAATAAGTTAAATTCTGAAAATTAAGAGCACTCTGGGAACAATGAGACTGATTTCTCTCATTTATAATTATGTAGTATATACCTACCTTTTCTTTATTACTGGGGGAAAAAGCAGGTTGCTTATTACTTGAATTCTCTTTTGCACCAGATGCATTATTTTTTGATGCCTCAGTGCAACATTTTCCAAATTGTATCATAGAACTTGCATGGCACATCCTCTAGAACTATTATTCTGTGGTTAAATGTGTTTGGGACATGATCGTAGAGTTACAACGCAGTGCACAAGGATATCTGTTTGAAATGAAGGTAAGTCGCATTAGGCAGACTTAGTTGAGCACACTCAGGGTGCACATAATTGCCATGGTGTGGGTAACACTGTCTGGCTTGGTTCAAGGGCAATTATGCCAATAGGTGTAACTGCATCTTTTAGTGAAGGGTGCTCCGATTGTCACTTTTGTAGTTTAATGTGCAAGTCTATTTCCAAGAACTTAGATCTCCGCATTTCTTCACTGTTACCCTTTCCCTGAGTATACTGTTGCTCCTAACCGTTTAGGGGAATCATCCTGTTCATGTCCCCATAGGTGATCAGTCTTCTCAGCCCATGAAATTCCCCATGAATGGAATTTCAGATGTGAAAAGTATCTCAGGACACGGTGAAAACATGCCATCAAGTTCTAAAACATCTGAGGAGTGGCCTGACTGGAGTGAGCCTGAGGAGCCTGAGAACAAAACTGTCAACATACAGGTTTGGCCTCCAGAACCCCACAATGCGGCCAGGCCTCCAGCCGCTGACTTGAATGTGGTGGAGACCTGGGATGACTCTGAAATGACCCCAGGAGCTGGAATCACTGCCTCAACACTAGTCACCTCAGGGGACAGCAAGGCCACTCCCACTTCACGTCCACTCACGGACGACCCCAGGCCTTTGACATCAAGCCTACCCCAAAAGACCAGCCCTGCACCAAGCATGGATGACCCAGACGAAACCCAGCCACCAAAAGTGTCATCACGAGAAAGGCGCCTTAAGACTCCAACAGAATTTGGTTTAGGAGAAGAGTTTACTATTCAGGTAAAAAAGAAGCCAGTACCGGACCCTGAGTTGGACTGGTTTGCTGATATGATCCCAGAAATTAAGCCTTCAGCTGCTATTCTTGTTTTACCTGAACTGAGGACAGAAGCGGTGGTCCCCAACCAGGATGGTGTCTCACCAGTGATGATGCCGTTCTCCTCAAAATTCGCTGCAGCGGAGATCACTGAGGTAAGGGTTTCCCTCGAGGGCACCAGGCGTGTCACCCCCATTACGACAGGCACCGTGCTGGTTTTCCACAGAGGGAAACGACTGGTGCACACTTGGTTAAATGGTCAAGACAATCATAGAGTGAACGAAATCAGTTCCTGTCACCTCTCCTTCCCCTGAAAACATGCTGCAGTGCTTGGGCTAAGTGTTCAGTGGGCCAGTTGTAGTGACCACCTTTTTACTTGGAAATGGGATTAACCCAAGAATAAGATACCAGATGGATGTTACTGGATGGTGTGGTCCTTGGAAAGTTCTTTCCCGTGCTGTGGTTTTGTGATACTGGAACCAGAGTTACCCTCCTACTTTTCAGCTTCCAGGTAGATAGTAAGTTACTTCACTTAGCACGAGGAAATGTGTTCTCTCATCAAGTGCTGGCCCCTTTCAAATTTGGAGCTGGTTTTTCAGCGGCTGCCCTGCTTTGCTTTGTCTTGTTGCAGGCAGAGTCTGACGGCTGGGGAGACGAAGGGGAGCTGACCTGGGAGGACACTAGCTGGTGACAACGGGTGTGAGTTAAACTTTAGGAAAAAGTGTTCTTTTTAAAAGAAAATCAAACTAATACCTCAGAAGCAGGCTCTGCAGACAAGAAAACCCAAAAGCATCCTGTTTTTCTCCTACCAGGAGCTCTTTTTCCAGTCTGTGCCAACGAAGTGTGAGACCTGAGTGCGGGCTCAGCGCTGGGCGGTCAGAGGAAGCGCCTGTGTGCCTTTGGCCAAGGCCAGTTTCTGGGAGGAGCGAGGGGCTGTGGAAAGGCTGA
The DNA here is from genome assembly GCA_004026885.1 of Lyroderma lyra. Classification (NCBI taxonomy): domain Eukaryota; kingdom Metazoa; phylum Chordata; class Mammalia; order Chiroptera; family Megadermatidae; genus Lyroderma; species Lyroderma lyra. The sequence goes on from PVJL010001042.1 coordinate 280,441, forward strand.
ACTTACTGCTTTTTCCAGGCTAATTCTGAAGTAAAGAAAATAAATACAAAACTTCAAGCTGATTAGCTTAATTTTGTGCCATTTCTTTAACAGTGAGAAGAGTAGCTCTATTATGAAATACAACTTACTGAAAAAAATTTAGCTACAAAGTATATAAATGATTTTAAATTACTAAGGGTTTCTTAGGCAGCTTATTTATTTGTTTACAGTTGTACTGAGTGAATGGCCCTGGGGGGAACCTGGGCAGTTACTGACTATTACACTGTATTATACTGTTACCAAAGTTCTTAATGAGAAATATCCCCCCAATCCTGTTCTCTAAATACCCAATAAAGACTATTTTCACTAGATTCAACTTTACAAACAGTTGTTTTATGTGCTAGAAAATATAGAGACATAATTGGATTATTTTCATTTATAAAACGTGTTTGTAGAATGACAAAAATTAGACCCAATTCTATCCCATTCAAATTCCATCCTAGAGTACACGACGTTTTAGCTTATCGATCCTTTCTTGTAGCATCTCCATTTTCATGAGAAGCCAGTCTGGAGCAGGAGACTTCTGGAGTAATAACTCGACTGCCTCCAGGGCCCCTGAGGCTGCCTGTAGTGCTGACCTGTACTCCTCCTCCATGGGGAACTCGACACGGGATCTTTTTGCGTAAGGCTGGCAAATGAGAAAAACATGGGATAAGTAATACCATGGCACCCATTCTAAAAATGATAAAGAACTTTCCTTTTGCACCAGAGCAAAACTTACTAGAACAAATTCTAAAACTGTAAAAAAAGTACATGCAAATTTTATTGTAGTCATTGGTTCACAAGGCAAGACGGCACCCTCCCCCACCCCCCACCCCTTGGGAAAGTATGTGACAGCATTTATGTTCTGTCACAGTGAGTCAGGGAGCAAACACCATTAGTGCCCAAGGTCACTAAGAAGTACTGTTCCCTCCAGTAATGTGCAGTGAGTAATCTTTAGACATATCCTAGAATGTGTCCTTACCAAAAAGCCCCAAGTACTAGGTTGGTGCAAATGTAACTGTGGTTTTTGCCTTGTTAAAATGTGCCGTTTGATATTGGAATACATTTTTAAATAAATGTAGTTTTGTTATACATCTTTTTAATGTGCATTTCTTGCTTTGTTTTTTTTGCTAATGAATTATTACATGCTGTTTATTTTATATTTATTTTAGACTATGGAAATGATGTTAGACAAAAAGCAAATTTGAGCGATTTTCTTATTCAGGTTCAAAATGGGTCATAAATCAGTGGAGACAACTTGCAACATCAACAACGCATTTGCCCCAGGAACTGCTAACAAACATACAGTGCAGTGGTGGTTCAAGTTTTGCAAAGGTGACAAGAGCCTTGAAAATTAGGAGCATAGTGGCCGGCCATCGGAAGTTGACAAGGACCAATTGAGAGCAATCATTGAAGCTGATCCTCTTAAAACTACACGAGAACTTGCCAAAGAACTCAACATCAACTGTTCTGTGGTTGTTGAGCATTTGAAGCAAATTGAAAAGGTAAAAAAGCTCAGTAAGTGGGTGCCTCATGAGCTAACTGGAAATTTTAAAAATCATTGTTTTGAAATGTCGTCTTCTCTTATTCTATGCAACAACAATGAACCATTTCTTGATCAAATTGTGGCATGCGACGAAAAGTGGATTTTATACAAGTGGTGACAACCAGCCACAGTGGTTGGACCGATAAGAAGCTCCAAAGCACTTCCCAAAGCCAAATTTGCATGAAAAAAAGGTCATGGTCACTGTTTGGTGGTCAGCTGTTGGTCTCATCCATTACAGCTTTCTGTATCCCTGTGAAACCATTACGTCAGAGAAGTATGCTCAGCAAATCGATGAGATGCACCAAAAACTGCAATGCCTCTAGCCGGTATTGGTCAGCAGAAAGGACCCAGTTATCCACGACAACGCCTAACTGCACATCGCACAACCAACACTTCAAAAGTTGAACGAACTGGGCTCCAAAGTTTTGCCTCATCTGCCATATTCACCTGACCTCTCACCAACCGACTACCACTTCTTCAAGCATTTTGACAACCTTTTGCAATAAAATCACTTCCACAACCAGTAGGACGCAGAAAATGCTTTCCAAGAGTTTGTCAAATCCTGAAGCATGGATTTTGATGCTACAGGAATAAACAAACTTATTTCTCATTGGTAAAAATGTGTTAATTGTAATGGTTCCTATTTTGATTAATCAAGATGTGTTTGAGCCTAGTTATAATTTAAAATGCACAGTCTGAAACCGCAATCACTTCTGCACCAACCTAATACGAACTGTTGTAAATGTTTCATTTTCTTTTGAGTGCTAAGTTTATAACTGATGAGAGTGTGGTCTTTCAGATACTACTGGAGCCAGGTCAGCAAGCTGTCATGCTTTCTAGCATTACCACACTGGGAGGGGTGAGTGCTAGCACATCCTTTATTATAATCACTGTCTTCCCAATGGGGGTTATAATAAATTCTTGCAGGCTTATTTACACTGCAGATAGAATATTTATAGATTTCAAGCATAAAAGTTACATCTTTAAAGCAAATTATTAACATAAACTTGCTTTTTATAAGAGTTGTGAAACTTACCACACTATTGTTCCTCTTATGGATTACCATTCCAAATACACTATCAGTGCTCAAAACAGCATTAATGTATTGTTTTGTGCTATCAGACTTTGGCCTTTTAATAGGTAGATGTGATTTTTAGACACTGCCAAAAATCATGATTTGATGACGGAGGCAAAGGATCAAACTAAACATTTTGGAAGGTAAATTAAATGGTTTTCTTCTCTGGGTCAGAAACTGCTGTATTTGTAGTGTTACTGGTACAAATACCTAACTTTCCTCAAAGTTATTCAAATAATGGAAAGGTATACTGACAGTATATTCAGTATGTTTAGTCCCACCTCTGTTTTATGTGTTCATAACCTTTCAGAAAGAAGAAAAACGAGTTTTAAAAGAACAACTGCCATAAAATAGGAGAACTTTACATGTCTACATCTATTTTGATATTCAACATGAGGCCAAGAACCATACCATTTTGTTTTGTTTTTGTTATTAAGGGCAGAATTCCTCTTATGAAAGCCTGATCCATAATGAAAGGCAGTCCATACCTGTGAAGATGACCACTTTGCTTCTAACACAACTTTATCCAAGGATTTCCAGAAAATCCCTTTTTCCTGTTTCAAACGTTCCACTCTGGCAGCTGCAGTCTCATCTACAAATACCACCTGCCAGAGATCATGGAAAACCAAGCAAACATCAGCATGTCAAAATTCTCTACTAGCAAGACCAAATGGTATGATTCTTAGTGCAGTGTAAGACTATTGTGGCTTTGCCTAGGAACTAGGCAAATTTTGGAAAGTGGAATTCACTTTCTGCTGGTGCTCTAAATTTTTGGTTTACCTGTTGTGTTAGTGTTTCACTTAAACCTTAACTTACATCCTAGCACTGTCCTCATCTAAGTTTCAAAGTGAGCACAAATGTGGGAGCCATGTGATTCAACAGTTTGGTTCTAACTGTAAAAACAGCTTTGAAAATGCCATGGTTTAGAAAAGGAGGTCTTGGTCTCCATCAGTGCAGAAAAGCCATGCCTGAATCACATCTAAAGGACAGCAAACGTGAGCCTCTCAGACTTGCTATTCCACATGAAACTCTGACTAGTGTGGTCACTAGTCACCCCACTGCCTGAGTCATCCACGCTGCAGAATCCCAAACTACAGACAGAGCTACTACAGGTGTTTCACGTCTGTGATGTGCAGTGTGGTCCCAGCTGCATGTCAGTGTGTTGAGCACTGTGAAAGATTTAAGCTAAGATGCTGTTCTGCCTAGTTAGAACTACACAATGTCAAAAAAGGTAACACGATAAAGAACCAAAATATGTGATGATGCTATTTTGGTTCTCTTGTAGAATAAGTACCTTCTCCAGAAATGACACCACTTTGTTCTTAGTTTCTTCAGAACTGAGACACTGTGGGACTAGCTCTTCATGATTTGTTCCCTATTAAAAGATTGTAAACAAGACCAATTTTAATATATTTCAACAACCTGCAAAGACATAGATGGGTTGTAATGGCTACCTTACTCAAAAATGTATTTTAAATGCTCAGTGCCGCAAGATCCTCAAGAGTTCTTTCCAGGCATCTCAGGATAATACACACACTGCAAACTAGTGCAGTAAGCTGTAATTCTGCCCCATCATCCTGTCACCAGCCCCTCTTATGACCACAGGCATGACTGCACAGCAAAGGGTACAAGTGAAGGAGCAGATTAGGGCAGGGTCACCTTCTCCATAGAACCAAAGGAGCAGATCTGCGCTCATCAGCCTGACCCTAGGATAGTTAGAAATGGTATGAATTATCATCCAACCCAAAAATAGCGTCTGGAGAACTGCATGAGTTAGCAGACCCAGTCTGAATGCCTGTTCAGTCGTTATCACCCACAGGAACTTAAGAAAGTCATTTCATTTCTCTACACCTCATTTTTAGATCCTGAAAAACATATGATTGGTAGCATATCCTCCAGCAGAATGTTCTGGAATATCTGAAATGTTAAAACATTTTGGAGGTCATTGATCAGTCTAACCTCTGCAAACTGTGTAAACGCCTCCAGGGCATGCTGTTCCACTAGCCAGTTCCTGTCAGCCAGCAGCAAGGCAAAAACAGAAGACAGGTTGGGCAGAATTTTGTCCTAAAAAGAGAACCAGCTCTTATTAAATAGAGGAAATGCTTAGCAGAGTACATTCAATATGCCTAACATCAGGTTTCCATAATTCTGTCCCAGTGAACCCATATTAAAGCATTATGTCAATTATGTCAGTCCTATGTTCAGAGTAAAAACAAGCCCTATGTCCTCTGTCAGCTACACTAATAAATCTTCAATGTATCAGATATGCTCCCATCTCAGAAGCTTTTTCCCCAGATACCTGCATGGGTTGTTCTCTCTGGCTAAGGGTGGGCATTTATTAGTTTGGTTCATTACTGAATCCCCAGGGATTAAAATAATGCCTGACACATAGCAAGGACTCTTAAAATTTTTTTCTTAAATGAATGCATGAATCAGTCTCATCTTATGATTTAAATGCTTATTTGCTGAGGAATCCCCAAAATTTCTTCAGGCCTTAACTTTACTCCTGGGAATATAAAAAGTAATTTCTGCTAATGAAAACATCTATTCTCTAGGTTCTGGGCCTATTAGGACCTAAAAGCAGCAGCATTTTGGAAAACATTCATTTTATGCAAAAAAGAAAAATAGCTAAAATGTAATGATCTTTGGATACTTTTGTCCAGAGAGTTGCAAAGAAGCTATAACATCCTCACTTATCTCATGAAACATAATCTTACATGAGGAAAACAAACTATGGTGGTGTTTACCTGAGAACAAATAGGAGAGCCCTTTAGAAACTAACCAATTCAACATTTGGTTTCAAAGATAAGGTGCTGAGATAATGTCCATTATGGTTCTGATCCAATTGCATAGAAAGGTTCTCAGCAGTGAGGTCTTTTTATGGTCTCTCCCATGGAAGTGAAAAAAGCTCTCTGGAATGTCTGGATTTTGACCACAGTAATGAGGAAGGCGGAACTCGAGGAGGGCGATCTCCTTTCGCAGCAGAAGTGCACTGCCAGGCTTTACAGTACACTTTTATAGATAAATGCATCTGTCAACTATATACACTTTACACTGTTTTCAAAAATACCATCTTTAAAAACAGGCTCCATTTCAGGGACATAAAACTAAGAACAACTGTAATAAATTATCCAATTTCCTCATTATACACCATTTCCTAGAAGACTAACTACAAGTATGTTTTCCTTCCTCAGGAACTTTGTGTGCTAGGGCCAACTGGACCGAGAATAGCAGACTACAGCCAACTCTATATATGTCAACTTACATTTTTCTAAAAGAAAATAAAGGTTCTATTTTGACAGTCACCCTCTCTTCACAAAATACATTTCCCCCCAACTTTCTTTGCCAACAATCTGCAGAGTTTCAGAAATTAAAACCTAAAAATCCCTCAGTAATTTCTAACAGGTTTTGTTACTAACAGGAACAACAGAATTACGAGAATTACCTGGAGAGCTTGAGGTATGAAAAGTTTTCCTATAGAAGACACAAAATCAAGCACTGCCAAGCGAACGTGGTCAGGAGGCTCTAACTTAAGGAGTGAGGCCTGCAAAGTTACTACCTAAAGAGGCAAAGACCAAACATTAGGTATAAATGAAAATGAGTGTTTTGTAAAGACATAATGACTACCAAGTTTCTGGGGATGGGGATGTGGGAGGGGAAACAAAGCAAAACCTCTAAGAGCCAAAAACTCCACAAAGCCTAAGGTTCACAGGTGGCATATCAAATGATTGAGTCAATTATTCAGCATTCTTCCTACCAACCACTATAAAATAAAATTTTTAATTGTTCCTAAAAAACTATACTGATGCACTTCTTTCAAATCTTTAAAAATTACTTTGTATTTTAAATCCTAGTGACAGGTTCATTGTAATAGCAGGGACTAGCAAGCTTTCTATAAAGGGCCACGTGGTAAATATTTTATTTAGGCTTTCCTGGCAACATGCTCTCTGTTGCATATTATTTTTTATTTTTTATCTTTATTTTGTTTTACAACCTTTAAAAACATAAAAATCATGCTTAACTCTTGTGCTGAAAACCGAAAGGCAGAATCTAGGCAGGAGGCCATACTTTGCCAACTCCCGATTTAAAGAAACAATGAGATGGTCTTCTATAAAGGAATGAATGCCTAAATGAACAATTTACTTAGAACTTTAGTTATTTGGGTTTGTTTAAGGTAGTCACAATTATATCAAAATTATCAGTACTTAATTTTTCAAAAGAGAGTATCAGAAACTTCATAATCAACAAACTCAAATTGTTGCATTCAACATAATTTGGGTCAATTATATTACCGTACTCTCATTCTCTATAATTTAGTAATCCATGTTACACATACAGTAACTAAAAATATACCTAATTAGCAAGTATTTGTTAAGTTCTGCATATATACAGTCACTAACTAGAGCTATTAAAAACAAAGCATTACTAACTTTCCACCACATACTATGTAACAGGCTGTTACTTCTTCCATCCCCCTCCTAGATAGCAAAGGTTATTAGCTTTACTTCCTAACCGTTTTTCTTTAAGCCAGCTCTCAATTTGGGGGATCATTCTGTCCAGTATGGACTCATTCTAAACCACTTTAGATAAGATAAAAGCCTTTTCCAGTTTCTCACTCCTTCATCTTAGAACCTCCACAAGTAAGGTTCTAACTGAGGCAACACCACAGGCTCCCCCAGATAATGACCCCAGTTCTGCCTGCCCCAGGTATGCAAGCTGGGGCCAGATAGAAAAGTCAGTAGTGAGCTTTCCTTAAAAACCATGGTATTTCTTCAAAAAAGCAAGGAGGATTACCCTCAAGTCCATGCTGGTTATAGTGCATACTCCCAGGGGTGTGGAAATGCCTTGAAAATGCTAAGAATGCAGGGTCAGGGATTTTGGGGCAGCTAACAAGAATGTTCTGATCATTCATTCAGTGTCAGGGAGATGACAGAGAACAGATAAAGCCTGAATTAATACAGCTCAATGTACTAACAATACTTTATTAGAAGGAAGAAAGAAAAAAAGAAACATCCTGAACAAGCAAACGTCTGACGTTTTGCTGCATTTCAACAAAAAAGGGGTAACAAGTCAAAAGAGGTAAACTGAACAAATCATTAAAAAGTTGCTTTAAGTTATGCCAGTTTAACAACTTTCCCAACAAAGTACCTAAATTGCTCACTATTCTTACCTGACTTATCAGCTGAGGGTCTAGAGTTTGAATGAAAAATCCCAACAGTGGAAGTAAAAGGCTGAGTGTCTGTTGAACACAAGGTTGACCTGTTACCTTAAATAAGAAATAAAATAATTTTGGTAAAATTTTTCCATTACCAGTAAATAGCAGCCTTTTAACAAGCATTTATTATATACTTAGGTGCTTTATATTTATTACCTTAATAGCTTATAAATCTGTGAGGTAGATAACATTACCCTCACTTTACTAAAAGAGGCAGAGGTTAGATCACATGGCTAGGAAAAAGCAGAACCATGATTCAAACCCAATTTAACTCAAATGGAGGTCTAATTACTTTTGTCTGCCACTGAAAAGCTTGTAGGTTCCTGAGTCTTCTTAAAATTCCATTTCTCCTCTCCATAATTATTTCTCATGTTGTTATTGTAAGCTGTGTCACCAGCAGAGAGGTCCTCAGTAAATACTTACGAATAATTTGTGAGGATCAGGGAAAGCACTTGTCAAAGTCCAAATACTGCAAGAGGGAATCTGACAATACATGAACTTTTAAGGATGAAACACCTGCAGAACCATTTCTACTATTTCCCACAAGTGTGAATGTTGTCTTCAGCTGCCACTGGCTGGGACAACTAGAGGTCACATATTCATTTCTACTTAGTCAAAGAAAACAGTATCATTTAGATCAAGCTTGTCCAACCAGCGGGCTGCATGCGGCCCAGGACAGCTTTGAAGACTGCCCAACACAAATTCATCAACTTTCTTAAAACACTACGAAAATTATACATGGACCTTTTTGTAGCTCAACAGCTATCGTTACTGTTAGTGTATTTCATGTGTAGCCCAAGACAAATTCTTCTTCCAGTGTGGCCCAGGGAAGCCAAAACTTTGGACACCCCTGATTTAGATTTTTAAACTACAAATTTTCAAACTGCTATAAGCTGGGACACATATCATTCTAATTCTAGCCCAGTTATCACTTGGCTTTTTGTCTTTGCTAAGGAAGAGGAATACAAACTAGCCACAGTCATTCACTTGCCCCTTCCACCTTTAAGCCCAAAAGGTATAAAATACCCCAGAATCACAAAAGCAGGCTACAATAATCCAAGAGAGAAGAGAAATAGGGGAAAAGGTGGGTGGGAATCACAGGGCTCAAATGGTCATGAAAACAGCTGGATGGTCACTGTCTTTCCTAGGTTCTAGTTTTACTAATATAATTCTATCACACTTAAAAAGAACTGGCTGGAAGAGAACAAATATAGATTTTTAGTTCTAATCACAAGTTCCACCCAGCATCTAAGAAATAAGGTACATTTACAGAGAAATTTCAGTACTATTTTCTTCCTTCAATTATTTATTTGTTCTTCAGGAAAATGAACAGTTGCTTTCCTTACCATGTTAGTGTTTAGAAAAGCCCAAAGCTGGTTCCCAGCTTCCATAACTACAGTCTGTTGTCCAGTGTCCACAGCGTCACCAGCAGAACTACACACCGCAAGCAAAGCAGAGAGCACCGTGTTCTAAGGGGAGAAATGGGAGAAAGGGCCTGAGCTTAGAAATGAGCCTGAAGGAGCTGGAGCCCAGTTACCTACAGAGTCTAAGTAACTTGTAACTACGTAAAATCCCATGTAGGATTATATTCCTAAGACTCAAAGCTATCTTTTCACATCTTTCTGTAGTTTATTGTATTAAAACTAACTTTCCTTACCATAGAAACAACTGCTTCATTTTCTCTAAACAAACCTTTTCTCTCTTAATAGGAAAATTTAACAATGAAATTAAAATTCCATTGTATTTCAATATATAGGCTTGATATAAATGGCCATAATCATCAAGCTAATTTATAATATTCATCAATAAAAATTCTATTTTTTTCATATGATGCACCTAGCAATCTTTTTAAGTTAACTAATTTTTTTATTGCTGTTTTGTAATTAATCTTTAAAATTCCTCAGCAACACTGCATTCAATAAGCAAATACAGTACTTAAGAGGTACATTATCTAGAACTTGAAACTAAAACAATCTTTCCTGGATTTAATCTTATCTATATATCTGATCTCTCTTTCTGGTCAGGAATGGGCTAGGTTGGGGTGTGGTGGGAGTGAAGTGAAGGAAGGCCCCATGGAAATGGAATGAACATATAAGTAACAACGCCTTTAACCCATTTTAGGTCAACCACCACACTTAATTTTATGTAATTACCATGCAGTTTTTTGTTTAAGATTTACCTATCTCCTTTCACAAGTAAACATGTTAAATGACCTGCCAAACTAAAATTTTGGTCCTGGATCAAAGATTTATTCAGTTTAAAAAAACAGGTGTTTTTATTTTACCTAATATAAAAGATTTTTGTCTTTACTATAGAAATTAGTGCACAATAAATGTAAAACCTGAACTATTTAACCTACTCCTAACCAGGCATTTAACAGTTTTCCCAACATAAAGGCACATAAATTCTTCTATTCCCTATGGTTTTATGTAATGTTTTCATTTACCTTGATACTTATGGTGCTATCATGTAACAGAGTACCTGACCATTTACACTCAGTATGGAAACACAAGCCCTCAGAAAATCCTGAACTCTTAATTTAAAATTGCAAATAGACTTCCAACTCTTTGAGTGTCCTGTCCCCATCCTTGCTTGATTTTTCTCCACTTACTACAAACTGATATATGTACATATTTATTACTTATTTTAGTCTCTAGCTAAACTAGAATGTAAGTTCATGCGAGTTCCCTGATAAATCCCCAATGCCTACAACACAGCTTGGCACATGAAAGCACTCAAAATACATTTGAATGAATAAATTAATGAGCAAATGAGCATTAAAATGGAAAATTCAATTATTAAAGACAGACAGTGTTTCAAAATCATTTATTTTTCCTTACAGATGAATCTCTTTTCTATCCATTATTTTAAAAGGGACCATTCTAAATAGAAAGGTACATAAAGGCTCAGGGTGGGTTTGCATAAAATCTAGGGTTCTATTTGTCAAACAGAAGAATCACATCTGCCTAACCCAGACGTGTCAGCAAAAATACTACAAATGAAGTATTTCATGACGTGTTTTGTTGTTCCAATGTGTCTTGAACTTCAGACACCCCCCACCAATGTAATTTATATCAACAGAGATCATAGGAAGTTTCTTATAGACCCTTTTACAATGGAGAAATCTGAAAATCTTGCGAGGTTCTAACCTGAGGGCAGAGACTGTCCATCTTATTACAACTCATCCCCAGTTCCTTAAACGGTGTTGTCAACAGCTAGTGAATGAGTCGAATCATTCAAACTTATACTTACCAGAGATTCAAGTTCCCCCAAAGTGTGACTGCTGCTTAGCCACCTCCTGCACAGTCCAGTACCCACTGTGGTGACCTCGTGGGCAGCTTCCTTCCTCAGCTCAGCTGGTAAGGCCTGAAAGGAAATACACTGCCACAGAGGCAGATTTTCTGCTTCTTTGGGAGGAAATTTCTGGATAAACTCCACCTAAAATAAATTGTTAAAGAAACAAAATCGACATAAGACAGTCTGATGAATGGATGCACAAGAGCTAAGTATTAACTTCCATATTTAGTATTTTTAAAAGTTTTTAATTGAATAGTAATATCACAAAGTATGAGACCAATGTAACTTAAATGAACATGTATTATTTTCATTGCTGTTAGTGTATTAAAATGAAAAACAGTTTAGGGGGAGCACACAGAGATAATGTGCTAGGTCAGTTTTCTAATGAGCACTCTGAGTCTGCTCTTCTTCAGACACACATGACACTCGCTTCATGAACGTGAGCCACCCGTCTAGAACCACATGGCTGGCAAACCCATTCCGCCATTGAACAATTCAAAAGGCTTGCTTGCCAGGTTAACAGAAAAAACAGTACTGTTTGGTTAAAATGAACTATCAACAGATTAGATAATGGAAAATAAAAGCTCTTAAAAAATAGTAGAATAATTTATTTGGCAATATCCAAAATCAACTTGTTAAATGAAAATTTTTCCTACATCAAAAATGAAAACACCGACTATATTAAATTTGACAGAGAAACTTTCCTGTTATAATCTAAATTTATATTTGAAACTTACTTTGTTTCAGAAACTGTCAGAACAAGGAAGAAAATCATGTGGCTATCTTCTGGGGCAGGTGCTAAAGCCAGAAAAATAGACCCCTTACTGAGATCTGTGTCGCTTACAACAAGCAGCTTTATTTAGGAAACCAAACTGCATCAGGAAAGCCAGGAGCATTGTGTCAACTGATAAACGTCAGTTCAAACATGGCCTTTCTTTACAATAAGGGCCCAAGTAGAAACTATAAATAATAATGCCTTGCACAAAATAAAAGAGTAAGTGCTGCCAAAATTCTGAGTTTGAAAACCCAAGTCTCAACAAAAATTTTAAAAATTTAAAATTGCTAGTGCTGACAGTAGCTCACAAGGAGCGAGTTAGGGAATACAGTAGACTCTCAGTTAACTGGCACCTATGGGGATTGGTAGATGCCAGATAATCAACAGAGAATTATGGTTTTCCTCCTTAAAAGAGGATAAAATATATACCAGTGGGCTTAAAATGCAAATAAATACAGTAATTTTTACATAAAGATGGTAGCACAATTATCATTGTGCTTAAATCAGGTATATTAAATCCTTGTCCTCAGCTTGTACCTTTGCTTGATGCTATAAAACAGGAATACTATTAACAGTTACAGACTAGATAGGATATTTAATAATGACTCTCCATATTAAAACAGCAAACATATTTTAATGTCCCTATACACTGGCATTTTCCCCCAAATAATTATCAGACACCTATTTTTTTTTTTTTAAGTAAAGCATCACTGTCCTGGAATTAACTGGGGTTTCACTTAACATTAATGCCACAGCACTGATTGAAAAGTCTGGAATTTTATTTCACTGTTTTAAAAGATCCCACCATAAATGCAAATGAACTGCCTAATCATCGCAGCTTCACTACTCACCTCCCCTCTTTTCCCTGGCCTGTGCTTTCTTGCCTTTGCCCCCGTTGCCACCACCTTCCCCTCCATTTTCACACATCCTGTAGAATGTGCATCAAATGCTACCATCTCTAACAGCTCCCCTATTTCTCCCTGTTCCCAGCCACACCTTCCAGAAATGATCTAAGCCAAGCTTAGCCAAGCTGCAGCCCACGGGCTGCATGGAGCCCAGCATGGCTTTGAATGAGGCCCAACACAAATTTGGGAACTTTCTGAAAACATTGTGAGAATTGTGCGCAGACCTTTTTTTTTTTTTAGCTCATCAGCTATCGTTAGTGGGAGTGTAGTTTATGTGTGGCCCAAGACAATTCTTCCAATGTGGCTCAGGGAAGACAAAAGGTTGGACACCCCCACCAGCTATTAACATATAAAACTGGATCTGTTCCTCAGCTATGGCACTTACCACGTGCCACCTTTCCTTATGAGTATTTCTATAAATTTATAATTTCTACTAGATATATGTTCCTTGAGATGTCATGATACAGTGTATTGATTTTCAAATTTTCATTTTAAATGAAACACTATTAAAGATTAACTTATGAGCAGGCTTTGTATGTCTAAACAATAAAATCAGATTTCCTATAGTTAGAAGAGACAAGGAGGCAGAGGGAATATCCCACAAACAGACGAGGCCCCGGAAGAGCAGCAGGAAGAACAGCTGAAAAGACATCAGAGCCCTGGAAAGAGCAGGGATTTTTGAAGTCAGCCAGATCTGGTCTGAATCCCAGGTCAGCCACTTAGTACAGGTGAGTTTGGGGAAGTCCTTTAATTTCCAAGTTACTGTTTCTTCATCCGTAAAATGGAGACAGTATATCTATCACACAAGGTTAATGTAAGGACAAAAAGAATTAAAGTGCCTAATACAAAACCTGATCCATATTACAGTCTCAAAAAATGTCAGTTCCCTCTCTCCTTCCTCTAAGTGAAGGACCGCGTCTTGAGGGAAGAGGAGAGAGGGCTGAGCAGGGCAGAACGAACGCCTGTCATGCTCACGTCGTGCACATGTGCATCCTCCACCTCCTCCAGGCTCACAGCTGCCATCCGAGTGTCACAGCAGTATCTCAATCTCAGGTCTGACTCCCAAAGACCCTCACAAAGGGACTCAAATTTTAAATTTCAGACAAGTAACTAGACCATTGCAGGAAATCAGTATCTGGTAACTGAAGGAAAAAATTAAAAGTAACTCCTCATTTATCCATAACTTACACATCTCATAGCCTCAATTACTGGGAACAATTTAGAAAACTGAGAAGTATGTAAGATGTTTAAAAAATGGAGTTTGTCTACTTATAGCAAAGCTTCTAGACCTCACTTGGAGCTAACTTTGTTCCGAGTTGTATTCTAAAAGTTAATTTCACAACAACCCAGGGAAAGGATAATTTTATTCCTATTTTATAAGTGAGAAAACTGAGATTAAAAGGGTCCTTCCCCTTCCCAGTCCCACTTCTTCAGTGAGGGCTCCCACCTGAACAGGACCTCAATGAAGAGCAACGCAACAGCAGCCAAGGGCAAGGCCTTTGATAAGGGAGTAAAAGCTATGAAAATTTGAACGGACCTGCACCAGCCAACTGCTGGAGTCTTGGAGAGAAGAACAGCCACCTTTACATGTCCTCTAGGGTACTAACAGGTCGGCCTGGCTGCTTTTGGCCTCAGAGATACCTGCAAGGAAGAGGGCTGGGAGGTCGGGGTGGTGCCCTGGGGCCTGGCCAGCCTCTCTAGGGCAGGAAAGCAGACATGGGCTTGGGGCAAATACTCTAATCAGAAATAACTCCTAGCATTTACTGAGCACCCCTCTAAGCATGGCACTATGATAGTTTTGCAGAAATTACCTCGAAGTACCTACAAAATTTTTCAAAATAGTTACACATATCCACCACTTTGTAGACAGAGAAACTGAGGTTCAGAAAGGATGACATGCCCAAGGTCACAGTAGCCAGGATTCAAAGCGCCAACTAGTGGTTCCCAAGCCTGTATGCATGTCAGAATCACATAAGAATTTAATAACATAATAAAAACAAATTACTGAGCCTCACTTCATAGCCACCACTCCATAACCAGTCCCTTAACAGATGAAGGCCCAGAGAGCTATAATTTTTAAAAAGCTCCCATAGGAGCTCTGAAGTGACCAGTCCAAGGAACCACACGAAGCTACGCAGGGTCCTGTAACTGCAGAACCTCCTCCACCGTGGCAAAGCTGGTTTCCTCACAACAGCAAAAAACTAAGGCTCATTATACTTTCACTATCCCCCCCCAGATATTACACTTTTACTATAACAAAAAATAAAAGACATCACTAAGGGCATAAATAATATTCCAGCTCTTCAAATTAGTTAAAAAAGGGCAAGAGTTACAGAACCATTTCAAGTATCTTAAATGTATAAGAAACAAGGGAAAAGATGTTTCTGGAAGACAGAATGATTATAATATCTGTAACTTGCAGCAAAGACACTGACAAAGACTCTCCTAGACCAATCTTAAGTCAGGCTCTTCTAAGTCTTCCTCTCAACTAACCTTTGACCTTGGCCTTGTGCCCATCCTTGCTAGGCCTGCATCAGCCAGTCCTGCTCCGTCAATTTAGAAAGAATCCCTCTCATTCTTGGAGTCTGATCACCTGGTCTGTGTTCAGCAAGAACTTTGTCAAGTCAGTTTAGCAAAACTTACCCCCTCAGCCCTGATGTTTCCTCTTAGTAAATTTCATCCACTGATGTCTACTATAAACCTTCACTAGTGCATGCTGTGTTCAGGACTAAGCCAGCTGCACACTGGGGTCTCTTTTCCCCTATCACAGAAGTTCTGAATAAAATCTGCTTTTACACTATCAAATGCTAAACCCATCTAAAAGCAATAAGCAAAGTAATCAATACATTAAAAATTTATGCTCAGATCATGTCAACATTTAAATGTAGAATAAATGGGGGTGGGTGGGCTTCAAGAGTCTGAATCCAACTCTTAGCAGCCTCACCGAGACAGTGACAAAGATATTATCCTTGCCTGTTGGGGTGGAGCCATGAAGAAGAAGAGACGCCTCAATAGCACTGATAGATTGGTGAGTTGATAACATTCTCCAGGGCAGGATTTTATCTGAAGAAAATAAAACAGGAGAGAAAGGAGACTGATGGACTAAAAATCACACCTTTTACAAGCTTTCATATGCCAAACTATTAATAGCAGCTCTTTCTGGAAGATAAGATTATAGGTTAATTTTAATTTTCAATTTGGAGCTTCTATTTTTTTCTTCCATGAACCTAGATTACTTTTATTATGAGAAAATTATTTTGACAACACTTCGGAATCTATTTTTAATTATGATTTTGAAGATAACTTGGTATGTTAATCCTCCTACTCAAAGACAATTCATGGGATTTTTTAAGATCTTAAGCACAGTAGTGCAGAGGTAGATATAACTCTGTAAGATGAAAATGTCATTAAAAGATTTTTACAAACTCAATTTTCTGGAAATCAATTCCTATCATAATGTACTAGGACAGCTTTTATTAAAGGAGACATTATACACATAACATAAAAATCACTCTTCATCTGTTTTCTGCAAGATGTGTTAAGGATTTATTCAGGGGTAAGTCTCGAGACCACAAGCTACGGAGACACAGATGTCAGGTGTTCAGGTATTATACACCTACCTCACTGGGTTTAGTCTGCAACATCCCTAAACCAAGAAATACATGACACAGTAACTTCACTAAGAAACAAAAGATACATGGACTCACTTAAGATCTTTATCAAGGGCTGAGAACAAAAAACAAAAGGACAAATAGGTCACAACCATCCTAAATGGAACATACCAAACATCTCACAATTTAAAAATAAAAAAAGGTCAACACTGAAAATATTAAAATCATCATTAAATAATTTTCTCTTTGTATCCATTCACAAAGCATTACTTCTTTTCCCAAAACACATTTATCACTGTCACATTTATTCCTTCTCAAATCCTCCTAACTGAACAAGTACAACAAAATCAAGCATCACTTGTCCGAATCATATTAAAGGGAGGGAGGAAAAGAAGCAAGGAGGGAGGGAAAGAAGGAAGGAAGGAAGGAAGGAACGAAAGAGGAAGGGAGGGAGGGAGGACTAACTCTTGGCCATCAACATTACAACTAAATTTTTTGTTATTTTCCACTTTGAATTCAATTTTAAATTTATTCTCAATTGAACTAGTCTTTCTTTCAATTCATGAAATTCTAAAATTTTTAAAATGAGACAATTTCTCTAGGTTTACACTTTTTATAGTACATTTTTCTCAATAGCATCAATATTAATAAAAAGCAAAGAAACTGTCAAAATGATTTAGTGATTTAGCTATCATGTGTTTCTCCTTTAAGATCATCATATCTGCAAAAGAACTTCATGAAAAGTGAGTGTCTTAGGCCTGCCTATAATACTACTTACCAGATGAGCCACTATGGTGACATGGTGTGCACAGAGCTCAGCAGTCCCATATCTGCGATATAAAGTGAAGGCAATCTTTATAGAATTATTTATGCAATTATTCAGAAAAGCAAGGAAATGAACTCCCATAAAGCACTAAATATTCTAAACTGCAATTATTACCATGGCGAAGGAATAGTTCAATCTACAAAACTACCCAAGCAACAGTTATCTACTGACTTAAACCAAAGAAAGGAAAAAGGGAACCCAGTTCCTAATTTAGTGCTGTGATATGAAATCAAACCATTTTGAGGGGCTATTAAAAAGCTATTGAGACAGAACTTTTCTATAAGCTCACAAGTATAAAATCATTTATTCCTATAAATCAATCCAAAAAACAAAAAAGTACGTTGTACCGAGCAAGGAAGCACCATGCGTCCATAGCTAACAAAGAGCTGATCATATTAGCACTCAGCACAGCATTCAACAGAGCAGCATCCTAACAAAAAACAGAAGTTCATGACAAATTATCATTAATACCACATTTCTCAAAATAAAACAGAACACTATCACAATCTAATAACAATAGACCCTCAAGGGAAAAGGTCTATTTCCTAGTATCTGAAAGATCCTCAACACTTACTCAGCATCTACTCTCTCTGGGCCATGGGGATTCAAGTGTTTTTATGTGTAAATGTGGTAACTCCATCACTAGGATTCACAGAAATTCTCTAAGTACTGAAACCTTTAAAACAACATACATAACATATAAGTCTAGACTAGACTTTTGTTTCTGCCTTTATTCAAATACAGTATTTAATACATGGCATGGTAAGTATAGCTTTAATGATACTGATCCTTATGTAAATTCTAAGAATTTCTTTCCATAGAATTTCCTCAACATCTTTTCTGATCCAATTCCTTTAAAACAAACAAACAAAAACTACATTATGCCTAAAATCTACAGGAGACCTGGTACTATATACTATTTGCTGCTTTTCTTTATGAAACTGAATTAGGTAAAATCAACACATTTTTCCTATCCTCACACTGTCTTTCCATACCTTCCCACCTAAAATACCTTTGTCAAATATTTTAATTAAATACTACATCTGAATATTATAGGACTCTAGAATTACCATTTCCTAGGTAACAATTGAGTTAAAGGAGAAAATGTGAAAGCTGAGAGAATGGCATTTGAAAAAAGCATACATCAACCATTCCCACACTTTCTTCTGTACTTCATTGAATCACAATTTCAATGAAGAAAAAAAAAAAGCAAAAGTATAACTTCAGCTTAGCCCAGCAAGTAACAAACTTACCAGTTCAGGGAAGAGTGACGGATGAAAGGAAGCAATAAATGTACACAGGTGAACACACACATGCTGATAGAAGGTGACAGCCACCTCGGCTTGCCCTTCACTCTCTACTGCCTGTAAGTGAACAGGTAGTGAGAGTTCACCAGAACACTGCTCAAAACTGTTGAAAATGGCTTTGAGTAGAGATACCCTGCAGGGAAATTGAGAACATTGAACCCAATGTTATTAACATTTAATAATAACATGTCAAGGGTTATTTCAGCAAAGCAAAATGTCTCAAGAGGCATATTATTTCCAGTATGTAAATATGTAAACATAAAAATAAAATACAGTCACTGTTACAAAAATCCCTTAAAGGGCAAGAATTTTCCTATACATTTTTTTATCATTTACTGAATACTGACCCCAGTACTAAATTATACAAAGTCAGAGATAAAATTCATCAAGGAACTTGATATTATTTTAGCTTAGACAGCATATATAAAATAGAAAATATTATAGTTCAGACAGGGAGAGGTCATTTTATGACTGAAATGGTTTAAGAAATTTTCATAGAGGATCTAAATATAATAACAAATCAAAAACATACAAGATATACATAGGTAAAGATGACAAAGACATGAGGGAAAGGTAAACATGAATGACTCGTCTGACAGAAGTCAGGTATGTGTACAGAATGAGAAAAGGGTAAGAACAGGAGCTCTAACATGGTACTTTAGAGAGAGAGCAGGAGAACAGGAAGCTCAGAGCCAAGGCTTTAGAGAGACTAATAACCTGGTAGTGATACAAAGAGTAGGCTAAAGAAAAGAGCAAAAAATAAGAGCACAGCCATAATCCAGGAAGTAAGAAACTGGACTTGGTGCTGGGAAGGAGGGTAAATACCAGTGCACTTCCGCAGGAGATAACTTAGCGTATTTAGCATTCTATTTATCAGAGCTCATTTTTAAAAAGTAACTAACTTCCCCTACTCTATTATGCTCAATATTCATTCTAAAATGTACCTTCTAAAACATGCACTAAATTAAAATATATTTTTACATCCATAGATTTATATTTTATATTTCTTTTTAAAGTAGCAACATATATATGAGGTCTACATAATAAAGATTAACTAGAATATCTGACACAACAAAAAACTTAATTTCAAGATCCATCCAAACCACAGGGTATTCCACCCACGACTGTATATAAACAACACATTTGCTACCTGGTCGCAGCTTCTGAGCCCTGGCTCTCTGTGCACCACAGGGTCTGCACATCCACAGGCTGAGAGGGGAGCTTATTCATGATGACAACCAGCAGCAGACACTGTGGGAACTGCAGTTCACATGGCAGCTCTTACAGGCAATAAAAACACATTAATTACAATACAACACATTGGTAAAAATATACTCTACATAATTTCAGCAGAAATCTGATTGTGATAATGTAAAGAAATTAGAAGCATAATTTTGTTTTTTTAAAGGGAAGATAATTCTGTCTCTAAGACAGAATTCATAAGAATTCATAATTCATAAGAGATGTTCTAACATTAACTGTTTTGAAGCTTACCTAATTTATTGTCCAAAACCACGTGCACAAAAGGCTGGAAGGTGAGAAGCTGACTGATGAGTGGATCCAGTGTAACCAGGAAAGACCCCGCTATTTCCGCCTGGTGGGCTTTAGAAATCCTGGCAGCATACAGGCCTGGAGGAAACTTGCTACAAAGAGAGGGGGGAAATCCATAACAGCTACTGCTATTTTAGAAAGAAGTAAGTACTGCAAGCTGATGAGCTTCTAGCAGTGAAAGTATATAAAAAATAAGCATGTGTTTTACAAAACAAAATTCAAAGTACTTAATTGATACCATAATTGTATAAAAAAACCTCAGAACTAAATAATA
Organism: Lyroderma lyra; assembly: GCA_004026885.1. NCBI lineage: Eukaryota > Metazoa > Chordata > Mammalia > Chiroptera > Megadermatidae > Lyroderma > Lyroderma lyra. Next base: position 300,844 of record PVJL010001042.1, read on the forward strand.
GGGTTCTAATTCTATAAAATTAAAAGTTTAGAATCTTAGAGAAATCTTAGATTTTTGGTGCATTTTAGTACTGTTTTGACAACAATGTCCTTAAAAAATACTGTAAAAATATGAATCTTATATAAGCAGTAAAAATATATGTAAAAAGATATTTCTGATAAATTCTGGCATTAATTATTTCTATTAAAAGTTGTTTTCAAATAGGTAGAATGCTGAATTTACTATAATTCATGCTCAGTTTCTCAGGAACAAGAGCTTTACAAAACTGTATACTAACAGTGAAGGAAGATGCAAAGCCTTTTTCATGCATCATGTCTCAGTAATGGAATTTAAACTAAACTTCAATCAAAATTTATTTGAAATAAGATATATATTCAATATTTTTTCTGTTATTTTAATTGTGGCAGACTTGACAGTACATGAGAAAAACCTGTCCAGCAAAGACAGTAACATTTAAAAGGATGCACTTAAGATAAACACTTGAGGCCTTTGTAGTTGAAAAAGCACCTGTCTGTCAATTATCAGTTACATGGATGGTTCATTCATTTGACCTCCCTGACCCTGCTTCTTCACCTGTCACATTGACCTGGAATTGTTAGGATTACATTATAAGTAAGGTAAAAGACATATATAAGTAAAATAAAAGTAATGAAACTCCACAGACTTAAACTACAGCTACTAAGTATCAAATCAATTTGTTTATTAATCAAATGATACATTTTTAATTAATTTATTTGACAAAAGTTTATTAAGTGCCTATGTACACATGCCACACACTGTGCCAGTATATAGCAGTAAACAAAATACACAAAGTCACTGCCTTATATTATAGAGTGTACATTCTAACAAAGGTAGGCAGTTAAATGAGAGAGCAAGTAAATACACAGCATATCAAATGTTAGTAAGTGCTATGGAGAAAAAAATAAAACAAGGTAAGGGAGGTAGGAAACTCAACTGAATTCCATTTGAGTACTGAGTTATTTGGGGGTTTGTGCAGAAGTCACATGATCTATATTTTAGCATTCACTTTGACTACCATATGGAGAACAGACTAGAGTGAGACGAGGGTGGAAGTAGAGACCATGTGTATGATGCTTCTTTGCAAAAATACAGGCAAGAAAATATTAGTGGATAGTGACAATTCAGGTGGTGAGAAGTATCTGAATTCTATATACACATACTGAATATGTGTGTATGTGTATGTGTGTGTGTGTGTGTGTGTGTGTGTGTATTTATACTGAAGGTAATAACAACAGGATTAGATAATGGGGTGTGAGAGCAAGAGAAAAATGTCAAAGATGACAGCAAGGGTTTTAGATCAGATCAATGTGAAGAATGAAGCTATCATTTAAACTGAAATGAGGAAGCTACAAGAGGAGCAGATTTGGGGGCGGGGGATGAAATGGGTAAGAAACAGGAGTTTAAGTAGGGTGAATTTAAGTGCAGATGTCCAGATTAGCAGTTACATTAAAGGAGAGAGACATAAAGTCTTGAGACTAAATGAACATAGAGAAGAGGCCTGAGGACTGAGGGCCAAAGCAACCCAACTTAAAAAACCTGGGAGAACAGGAGGAAGCTGCAGAGAAGGCTGAGAAGGAACATCCAGTAAGAGAATCAAAAGGGATAGGTGTTCAAGAAGTCAACAGGAGAGTTCAAAAGAAAGGGTGAAGCACTGCTGAAAGATTACCTAAGGTGAGTCCTACAAATGACCACTAGATGTAGCAACATGGAGGTCAATGGTGACCTTAACAAGAGCTATTTTGGTGATGTAGTGGAATGGAAAGTCTGACTGGAATAGGCTCAAGAAAGTAAGTACAGCTGACCCTTGAACAATGCAGGCATTGGGGTGCCGAATCCTGCACAAAAATCTGCACTTACTTTAACTCACCAAAAACTTAATAGCCTGTTGACTGGAAGCCTTACCGATAACATAAACAGATGATTAACACATATTTTGTGTATTATAAGTTATATCCTTAAAATAATGTAAGCTAGAGAAAAAATGCTATTAAGAAAGTAATAAGAATACATTTACAGTATTTATTGAAAAAATCCAGGATTTCCCTGGTGGTGTAGTGGCTTAAGGCTTCGGCGCTGGCGCTGTCAACGCTGCGGCCTGGGCTTGATTCCCAGCCAGGGAACTACTCACATACAAAAAAAAAAAAAAAAAAAGAAAGAATGAAAAAAATCCATATATAAGTAGACCCACACAGTTCAAACCCCAAATCAAGGGTCAACTACAGAGACAGTAGTAGAGACAAAGCTTTCTAAGAGTTCTGTTGTAAACAGAGGCAGAGAAATGGGAAGACAGCTGGAAGAGGATGTTGAGTTGAAAGATTTTGTTCGGCATTGTTCTTAAGATAGAAAAAATAACAGCATGTAGGTAAACTCATGGGAATGACCCCATGGAAAGGTAAGACTACAGATGCAAGCAGCGAAAGAATAATTGCTAGAGAGAGGTGCCTGAGCATGCAGGAGAGGATGGGATCAAATGCACAAATGGACAAGCTGGCCTTATATAGTTCACTCATGGAAACGAGGGAATATATGGCCTACATATAGGTAGAATAGTTGATTTGTTGGAGGGAGTTCAATAGACGCTTAGTTAACTGGAACGCAAGCAACCAGCACTCTCAAGCTGCTTGAGTTTTACTAGGCATCTTTATCTGGTATCTACCAATCCCCATGGGAGCCAATTAACTGAGAGTCTACTACATATGGAAGCTCTATTCTATTCGCTTTAATTTGTCTCAGTGACATACGAAGTGATGACATTGATTGACAATGAGGAATGGGTTGAAACTGTTAGAAATATAAGAAGTCTGAAGAGGGAGCAGTATGAAAAAGTTATCTAGGAGACAGTCTAACTGGATTAGAGAGATGTAAGAGGCCAGTTAGATAAATGAGTTGACAGAATATTTTAGTGTCAAACTGTCGGCTCTTCTGAGGTAACTGTCAATTTCAAATATAACTTAGCCCCTAACTAAATTAGGATACTTTTCTATAATTCACTTTTCTGAGATGGAGTTAACTACTACTTGACTTAAATCTCATAGAAATAAAATAAAATTAACAAAAATAAAATGAACAATATGCCAACAGAAAATATATACATGTATATATATACCCTTTTTTTTTACATTTGGTATTTATCACCATACTAGCTATTCATCACTTAGGTATAAGGTACTACTTAAGAATACAAATGTAAGTAGAACTCACATGGAAGCTATTTTTAAAAACTGTCATTTCTAATTATTTTAAGTAAGCAAATAAAAACATACTAAAATATTAAGAAAAATTACTCTAACATTTCATTTTAAAATGACATACACTTAATTGGTGCCTGGTTCAAATGGCATTCCTACTTCGTGTGTGTTGGTTCCCTGGCTGGGAATCAAACCCAGGCTGCAGGGTTGAAAGCACTGCAGCCTAGCCACTACACCACCAGGGAACTCGTGGCATTGCTACATTTTAATAATCACATGGTACTCTTCTTACCTGTGTATCTGAAGATAAAGCTGGTGCAATGTACAGCAAGAATCAGAGAGGAAAGGAAGAAACTCCTAAAATAGAACAACTGTATTAATTCTTTGTATACAATGTACATTTCTAATACACATCCCCTCACAAAGGCATGTAAAAAAAACTAAAATAAAATCTTGGATATGCCATGTTAAAAGAAGTTCTTGCATGAAAATAAAAAGGAAGATATTAAAACTATCACTAACATGACAATTAGCAGCCACTATCAGGTACTGAGCACCTACTAAGTAGTCAGCAAACATGTAAAAAATAACTTTATGTACATTATTTTAGTCCTTTCCAAAATCTGATGACATTATTATCATCCCCATTTCACAGAACAGAAAGCTGAAGCTCAGGTATCAAGTAACTTGATCAAGTAAAACAGCTAAAAACCAGCAAGGCTGGGTTTCAAGTGCAGTTGGGACTATGCCACCCATTACAATTAAGCTATCTATCTCTTAGAAAGTAAAAGGAATAATTTTTATTGTCTTACAGAATATAGGAAAAAACTGATGACTTTTTAAAAATTAAAAATTTCATACATATACACAATGGAATATTACTCAGCTGTAAGAAAAGATGAAATATTGCCATTTGCAACAAAATGGATGAACCTGGAGATCATCATGCTAAGTGAAATAAGCCAGACAGAAAAAACAAAGAACTGCATGATTTCACTCATATGCGGAATATAAAACTGAAAGCAAAGAAAAAAAGAAATGAAGAAACAAATAACCC
>PVJL010001043.1:0-14936 GCA_004026885.1 Lyroderma lyra
AGACTTTTTAGAGACAGAGGCTACTTCTGATTTTCTCCAAGTGTCGCAGTCCAGTAGCTGGCTGTGTGTTGTGGTCCACTAACTATTTCTTGTTACTTGCTCAAGTAGATACAGCCACCTCATTGTGAAGAGCCAATCCTTGCCTTTAGCAGCTGTACATGTGCAGCATTGATGTTTAGCTGCCCAGCCACTAGGCCCTGGTGTAATGTGGTGTCCACTACTATACTTTTTCCTTAATTCAGGTGGTTGCCCCAAAATTGCTTGGTGGTTCACCAGTGGACAGCGATTGACATTTTGCCCAGTCCTGCTTTATCCCATGATTTCAAAATACTGCCTTATAGAAGTCCCTTTTGGATTGGAAGACCAGGTCTATGTTTTTAAATGTCTTGTTATTTTATTTTTAACAGAATATCTAACCAAAAAGAATTTAAAATGGTTTCTTTTATATTATGCATTTAAAAGTCTATGATTGTATAGTCAACTGCATAGTGAATGCTATTCTGTAATAACATTGACTCCTGCAATAGCATTCTGATTCAAAATGAAATGCTCTAGGACAAAAGCTGGACAACAAGGCAGCATGAGAAGACAGAAAAACAATTTAAACTCCTAATATCATCAAGTTCTTCTTTGGTAAGTCTATTTCTGTAAACAAGGAAAAAAGGAAGGGAAGAAGGGAAGGGGACAATGGAGAGGAAGAGAGAAAGAAAGAAGGAAGACAAAAGAAGGGAAAGAAAGGGAAGGGAAGGGAAGAAGTAGAAGAAAGGAGAGGGAAACCAAGTTAAAACAAATCAAGAAAAAAATCATTGTAAAGTTATGAATTACTTTGCATGCAGCACCTCTGAAGTTCTAGAAAAAGTATCTTTTTCAGATACCAAATGTTTAATTTTCTGAAATTTCCTACGTTGACACAAGTTAGAATGAACAGCTAATCTTTATTCTGCTTGAAGTTAAAATTAAGAAAAATGGAAGCAAAAAAGTAATGATTTAATATCATTAGCAGATATTAAAACAATATTCTCTAAAATTAAACAATTATGGTATTAGGAAATGATTAGCCAGACAAACAAATGACAGTGAATAGAGTATACAAAAATATACTCAAATGTGTATGGAAATTTAATCTATGAAAAAGATTCCATTTCACATAATTGGCATAAAGATGGGGTTTTAAAATAAACTGTGTTAGGACAACTGAATAGACATTTTGAAAAAGACAAAATTGGAGCTGAATCTCATACCATATACCATGACAAATTCCAAATGGATTACAGAACTAAATGGTAAAAAATAACTATTTAGTTATTTTTAGAGAATAAATTCCCAAAAGTGACATTATTAGGATAAAGAATTTAAAAAGTTCAGGCTCTCGATTCTTATCAGCAAACTGATTTTTAGAATTCTTGTACTAATTAATATCCCCAAGCGTAGTATATGACAGTTCCATCTTATTCAAGTATAGTCAAGAACATGTGTGTGTTCTCATTTTAAAAATATCTGATGGAATATATGTGTGGTTAGTGTAGTGTAAGCTTTAGGAGCCTTCGTTTGCTGTATCCCTTTCAAGGCCCTGAAAACGTGTGTTATCAGAGTCAAATATTTTTGAAAAGTAACAAAAAAAGTTTTAAAAAAAATTTAAAGAAGCTTCCAAAATCCCATAAGCTTCAGGATCCACAAACCTACATCAACTCCAGATCATTTTATTAGTTTGAACCATAGGAAATTCCCCTTTTAGTATGTCATAAGCAGACAAATCCAGAAATTTCATATGATTCAACTAATACACATAATTTTGGTGATTTGCGAAGTGTTTCTATGAGGGAAAGAATATCTTTAATAAAAGGATTACCAGGTCAAAGAATACCAGAAAGATAAAACAGTAATGTATACTTTCAGACTGCTTTCTGCAAAGTTTATATACGTACACCCAATCCCCCAATAACAGCACCCAATCCCCCAATAACAGCACCCAATCCCCCAATAACAGGCAATGTGCACACTCCCCCTGGACAGAGGGTGCTGAGCAGCACGACTACACGCTCTCATTTTCCCAAGGTGGCCCTGATTTACCCGTTCTCATAGATAACTATAATAGCACCCCACATGCTCAAAATACTCCCAATATGCATGATATACAGTCACCGTAGTGTCACTGATCTTCTAAACTGGTAGGTATTCTCTCTCCCCCTGGGTATCTTCCGAGCCCACAGGGGCCTGTGGGTTTCTGACAGGTACCCACGTGCTCCCTGCCCTCCCTCCCTGTCACCCGCGCGGACTACTGCGGGAGCAGTAGGGGCTGGATGCGCGCTCCTACAATAGCTATGGCGTCCCTGTCTACATAGGTGGGAGATGGCAACGAAAGTGTGTCTTGTACGTCAAGTACCTGAAAGCACACAAAGCTTCATTAGTAAGTGCTTTGTTGTTGTTGTTGTTGTTGTTGTTGTTGTTGTTGTTGTTGTTGTTGTTGTTGGTACAAGGGCATTTCCCTTATTCACGCCATCAGTGTCAGTGTTCTCATGTCCACGTGCCCCCGTGTGCTCCTGTCCCTACGGTAGTTGATGTGGGGTCTGACTTAGGGGCCAGGGAGGGTGGTGCAGGCGAGGGGCTCAGCCTGGAGCTGGGTCTGTGTTGGCACCCCACACAAGCACAGCGGGGGCCTGTCCAGCAGGTACAGGGCCAGGCAGAGGACGCAGAGGGGGCCCCCCAGCCTTTTCTGCATGGGTTGATGATTTTTCGTTCTTGCTCCTTTCTGGCTGCCTGTGGTGGGGCAGGGGACCATGCAGCTCTGAGCAAGGAAGGGCGAGGGGGAGAAAAGGAAAAGCAGCAGGCTGCCTGGGAGGGCAGAGCAGGGTGGGGCAGGTGGCACAGGGGTGGCTCCTGGAGTGCGGCACGACTCTGTCTTTGGCTCTCCTGGTGAGGAATTTCCTCCTCTGCACCCCTTCCTGGCCCCTGTCCCCAATACCCCCATCCCAGACCAACAGTCCCTGGAGTCAGAGGAACCTCCTGGAGTCCCTGAAACAAGGAGTCTCTGCCACCCAACGCAGCGCTGCAGGGGTGTGAAGGAAGGATGAGGGAAAACCCTGCCTGAGGACAAAGCAGGGAGGGACTGGGCAAGGGTCTGCCCAGTACAAAGGGAGAGGACCCCAGTCCTGGGAGCTTGCCCCCAACCCAAGACCTGGAAGGAGGAAGGGCCTGGGGACAACTGCTTCCTTTTGGGGGCTGGCTAGAGCCCCAGCCCACACCTCTGTGGCCCAGGGGCCCACCAAGTGACCAGGATATTGTGCTTTGGGATAGTGCTGGGATGGAGGTTCAAGGCCAGGAGAAGGGGACAGGAGAAGTGCAACTAAGGTGCTTGTGCTTTAGCTGGGGGTGTCGACTCCCCCATACACATCTCCCCACATTCAGGCCAGAAAGAGGAGTGCCAGGACCCCAGTTGGACCCAACACTCCCACCCCCACAACAAGCAGGTGCCAGGGGGCCCCCGCCCCACAGGCTGGTGGGGGACTGTGGCATCAGGGGAAGCCCCCTGCAGCCACCCTTACCCACCTCCGGCAACCACCTGCCCCGGAAGCAATAGGCCCTCAGACTTAGGGAGGACACCGGGGTGGCCAGGACAAGGCCCAGAGAGAAAATCATCAAATGACAGACACCCAGCATGGGGAATGGGGAGTAAAAAAAAGAACCTTCCGGTTCACAGGTAAAACTCAGAAAACCCAAAACCGTTCACACTGGACGAGGCTAGAGAGAGAGGAGTGGTTAGAAAGAACGTTCTGCAAACAATGGAGTAGGGCCTCCCCTGTGATCAGGACCCTTCTGCGTATAGGAGGTCAGGGCTGGGGGCCCTGCCGTGGCGTGGCATAGGGGTGGGGGACAGAGGGAAGGGCCGCAGCTCCCCAGTCTTCCCTGAGGTCCGACCCTGGCCCCATTGCCTCTTATATCTTCATTTGTTCAAAATCAAAACCACACACAGTCGTGTGCGCGCACCCATGCACACACTTCTGCGAGCCACGGAAACCTCTCGTCCTCCCCTCAGAGGCCCTCGGTCTGCAGGCCCCGCTCAGGACCTACCCCTTTCAGGCCCCAGAAGCTGAGCATGGGGTGGGGGTAAGCGAGACGGTTACCGGGCCGCTACCATCTGACACCTTAGATCGGCCATGGGGATTTACTTCTCTGAGCCTCAGTTTTCCTCAGTTGTCACAGGGGCAGTCCCCGTGGCCTCACCTATCCCCCACCCTGCAGGAACAGACAAGAGAGACAGAAAGGCGCTATCTGAAACGACGGAGCACTGGGAGGTGGTGGTGGAAGGGGTTCTAAGCATCCTGAGGCCCCTGCAAGTCCCAAGGGGCTGCAATGGGGACTGAGCAGAAGTCTACCTGCAGGCTGGTCCCTCCCCTGCCGTCCTTGTGGAGTGGGGAGACGTGGAGACAATTGCTAGGGGCTAGGAGAGACGAGTGTGTGCAGAGAAAGAAGCCTACGCAGAGCTCACATTACTGCCATCCCCTCCCAGCCCGCTGGGATTGGGGTCAGGGGTGGGACAGGGAGGCCCAGGGTTGGGGAGCATGCTCTCCTGCCATGGGTCCTGGGGAGGGACAGACAGTAGCTCCTGACCAAGATGGCAGGTGAGGGAGGGGGTGAAAGGAGTGGGGATGTGATGGCCCCGAGGAGGGCCTGGTGAGGGTGACTGGAGGCCCTCCGCAGAGGCGTGCCCTTGTGGCTGTTCGTTTGGAAGTCATGCTTTATGTCCATTGTGTCCAGCTGCCACTTGCCTGTATCGATGATGAAGGCGGTGTAGATGTCACCCTCAGGCAGCTTTGCCTTGGGGACCCATTCTTCTGCACAATGTAGTGGGCATTGTGCACGTTATTGGCTGCGAGGGCATTCATCTTGCTCTCTTTAAAGTTTGGGGACAAAGTTCTGGTAGTCGCACTTGAAAGCTCAGAAGACACAACTGTCCAGCAGTTTGTATCTAGGATCGTTGGTGGAAGAGCGGATGCCAGAGCCACAGCTGTTGGCCAGCATGTTCCAGTCAAAGGAGACCAGTAGGTGCCGCAGCAGGACCTTGTGCCATGTGCCCGCGCTGGCATGCAGTGCATGAGCTTGGGATGCACGCGTCTTGGGACTGGGAGGTCACCTGCTCTGGGAGGGCCGCCACCTTCTTAGCACTCTGGCCAACATTCATCATGCTGTGTATGGTATACGTGCAGATACTGCTCATCTGTGCCTTCCTCGCTTTCATCCTCCTCCTCGTCCTACTGGTTGTGGTAGGAAACGGGGCTATCGCTCGTGTAGGCACTTGAGGTGCCTGGGCTGGTGGGCTCTGAAGAGATTGGCCCGCTCACCACCCCTGCTGCTGCTGTCACCACCACCGCCAGGGCCTGCTGGGGTGGGTGGGTGGTAGCTGGGTCCAACCTGGAGAACATTGTCATTTTGTGGCTGTTATTGGCACAGCTGTCATTGCCACCTCTGCCGCTGCCACCCCTAGCCTCCTCCTGGCTGTTGTCCCACAGCCACTTAGCCATGGATGTGCACTGGATGGACTTGACTCCTGCTGCTCTGTCTTGACCCGAGACACGAGGGGCAGCAGGTGCTGAAGGCCGTCCAGCTAGACGTCTGCGCCACGGGGGGCTCTGGGGCTCAGATGAAGGCATCTTCTCGGGGTGCAGGCCCTGGGAGTTGCAGCTGGGGGAGCCCACGTTGAGGAAAAACCTGGTGTCCTTCTCCATGATCTCTGGGATCAGCAGGAAGTGGGTTGTGTACACAAACAGGAACTGGGACCCCATGTCCATGCTCAGCTGCCCTGTATAGCTAAACTGAGGATCTGTTGGGAGGACTGGGGCTGCGCAGCCGTGGGCAGTTCCACCACAGAGCTCGGCCTGCTGTTGAACAGGTCCAGCAAGTAGGAGCTGCAGCGGCTAGCACCACCAGGTGGGTCTTGAAGGCATGGCCCCTGACCAGCACTGACACATCACAGTACACACACTGCTTGGTTAGGCACCAAAGAATGCTTTTGCCAAAGTTCAGGATCTTCATCTGCACAGTCAGGGCCATGGCAGAGGGTATACCAGGGCCACACTCCAAGAGCTCCTGGTGGGCTCCACAGCGGGTACCGGGGCCAGGCTTGGGCCCTGGATGCTCCCCGCTGCACTGGGGCCTCCGCAGTCTCCCCAGCCTCCATCCGCCTCAGCAGCAGTGGCATCAGCAGTAGCCAGTCCCTGGGCCCAGGCCACTGCAAACTGAGAGCGCAGCTACCGCAGTGGGGCTGGGGAGGAGCAGCCGCCCAAATTAGTAACTGTTTTAATCAAAGTGACAGCCTAGCTGTTCATCATCCAACACGCTAGCAATTATAAGAGGGTCCTAGCACTGAAGGAGGGGTTGGGCAGCATCCCCTTTATATACCTTCAAGTGCTGAAATTCTGTGACTGCAAAGTAGCAATGGAGACTTATTGAGGATTTACTGTTAGAAACAGTTCTAAAAATTTTACCTCTAAAATCTCATTTTGTCCTCAGAACTACGCAGTGAACCCAATGATTTAGTACTATTGTCAGAGAATATTAATAATTGAGTAAAAAGCACAGATTAAGTTAGCTGTCCAATATGACACAGTACTTAGTATTAACGAAGCCCAGATTTCAACTAAGGAAGCCCGACTGAAGGGCTGTTATATCCCCATTTTCTGCTGCTTTCAATTACATGTTTTCAGGCATTGAAAACCTTTTTACATTTTACAGATTTGATTTCCACTACTTCCTAAATAATTTTGGTTACATTTCTAAAAAGTTGCTTAATAGGAGGTGGGGGAAAGGCATGCAGAAAATTCATACAAAATAACTTTAAACCTTACCATTATAGAAACTTCCTTCTTCTCTCTCTGGAAGATCTATTATCTCAGTTATCTATTCATCATATACTGTGAGAAGAGAAAATCGTTTTACTCTTTCAAAGTCTTACTAAGAAAAGTTAATGATGACTTACCTAATTTTTTAAAATGCTAAACACAAATTATTTGTAAATGATCACATGATTTCTATTCTGAGATTTTAATATTACTGCTATTGTAATATTTAGGGCTCAAGTGACAAGGTATAACCAACTTGGGTATAAATTTGACAAAGAGGAAAAGGTCAAACATTTTGTGGTAACCCAAGACTAGCTGTCGCCAGTGACAGAAAACCTGAAGATGCTCAATGAATCCCTATTTCCAGCAAATCAAGCTTCTGAAATCAATTCCTGTAGAAGTTTTGACCAAGGACCACTGACCAAGAGGGGTGATATTATCACCACTCCTAGAAGATAATTCTGTGGGCGAGGAGTATTATGGTCAAATTACTCACAGTGTCTTTTTCAGATTCCATATTTTTCTATTCCTTAAGTTAGAAACCTGCTTATTCTATGTCTTGAATAAACTCTCATAAGACTACCACATATAAACAGATCACCAGTAACTTCCCAGTTTGTAAATCCAAAGGGCAGTCATGAATCTCTCTCCACCCATATTCAGATGCTCTTTTCTTGATCTCTATGACATTCCTGTCTCTCACTTTCCCATATTCTTCTCAATTCCCTTGAAAAATCCTATATCCTTTAATTTAGGCATTCCCCTTGGGCTGAAAAACATCCTGCCGTATGAATTTTATTACATTTTATTTCCTACAATGAATCTAGTATAACTAATTTTTCTCAATCAGCGAATATGTAACTCTTTATAACTAAATAAATAAATAAATACCCAAATTTGTGCTCTTTTCAAATCATTTCTCCTAGTCCAGTTGGCTGTGGAACTTAAAATGGAGGGACAAAGAGGTTCCAGCCAAGATGGTGTAGGTGAATGCTAGCTTCTTCCCATGACCACATTAAAATTATAATTAAATTATAGAACAATCAACTTGGAGAATGATCTGAGGACTAGCTGAACAGAAACCCTGTAACTAAGGATATAAAGAAGAAGCCATATAGAGACTAACAGAACAGACAGAGATGCAAAATGGACTGGTCCCATATGCATGTGTGGTGGTTGAGAATTGGGAAAGATATCTCAGCTGCAGAGGTCCCCCATGAGGAATGGTGGGGAAGTCTGACCCCCACACCAAGCTCCCTAGCCCAGAGTGTCAATTCTGGAAAGAGGACCCCCCCCACAATATATGGCTGTGAATCACCAGGGATTTTCTCTATCTGGGTGGGACAGAAGCCTGCTGGAGAACCAACACATCCTCTTAAAGGGTCCACACACAGAGTCTCTTGCTCCCAGGCACTCCCCCTGGGGACTGGCAGAGGGACGGCAGCTCAAGGAGGCACCAGAGACACATACAAAAAGAAAACGAGTGTGTGGTTTCAAGGTGATGGCTGGAGGGACAGTTGCCATTGTCCCTGTATTGAGCCCTCCCCCTTGCATGGCCAAATTTGAATCTGTATTGGCTGGTAAATTCCATTCACTTCATCCCGATAACTCTCTGGTTCCCTACCCCACTCAGTTCAAAGACATCCTGAAGCCCTTTTGGCAGAGGGCAGCCAGTGTTGGCCCACACAGCAGTCTTTCTTGGACAACTCTCAGGGTCTGCAGGCCTCAGGTGCATGGTGGCTGGCCTCAGTGTGCTCTGTGCCTTTTGCTGAGTGGCCCCAGGCTCAGCACTGGCACCAAATATGAATCTGTATTAACACCACTCACTCCACCAACGTGACTACCTGAGACCCAGCCTCACCAAACTCAAGTGCTACCAGAGGCTCCTTCAGTGGCAGAACCTTATGGGCTGCCAGCGGGTTGAGGCAGGCCTCAGGGTGCCCTGAGTCTTTTGTTGAGCAACTCCAGGACTGATAGTGGTGGCAGCTGGCCTCAGTTAGCAGTGTAGCCACTCCTATGTACCTCTAGGTCCAGCATAGGCAGCAACCAACTGCCTACCACTTTGTAGCTCCTATAAGGTAGCCCTGGCTTGGTCACAGGCAGCAGCTGACCTTGGCCAGCATGGGACCCGCCCCCCAAGAGGCCCCAGAACCAGCACACCTGGAAACCAGCTTCAGACCACAAAAGAGAACCACCCAATTAGCCCCACGAGCAGCAAAATCATAGGGTGGTCTTGACAGGCACCACAGCTCACTAGGGCAAATTTCATTACATAGGGTCAGCCCTCACATAGCAACTAGGATGCTGTGCTCAAGGTCAATCCTTACAGCCAGTCAGCCTAAGGGTCAATCCCACTCACTGACATGCCAAAAGCAATCAAGGCTCAACTACAACAGGAGGGCACACACAATCCACACATGGACACTCATCTTTCAGATGATCAGAAAGACTGAGTCACTGTGCCCAATAGGAAACCTACTATATAAGGCCATCCTGCCAAGACTGGCAGATCTATATAATACATAGAAAGGAATACAGAGAGGCAGCCAAAATGAGACAAAGAGACGTGTCCCAAATATAAGAACAGAACACAACTCCAGAAAATGTACTAAACAAAATGGAGGCAAGCAATCTACTAAATGCAGAGTTCAAAACACTGGATGCTCAAGGAACTTAGTGAGAAATTCAACAAAGAAATAGCAAGCATAAAAGAGGACATAGAAACCATTAAAAAGAACCAGTCAAAAATGAAGAATATAGTAACTGAAATGAAGAATATATTAGAAGGAATCAACAGCAGATTAGATTAAGCAGAGGATTGAATCAGTGATTTGGAAGACAAGGTAGCAGAAAACACTCAATTGGAACAGCAAAAGAAAAAAGAATTAAAAAAATAAATATAGTTTAAGGGACCTCTAAAATAACATAGAGTATAACAGCATTGGCACCATAAGGATAACAGAAGGGGATGACAGAGAGCCAGGAATTGAGAACCTATTTGAAGAAATAATGAAAAAAGTCCTTAACCTGATGAAGAAAACAGACATATGAGGTCTTATAATTAAGTTTTTGAACTTGCCACCATGTGCTTATGTTGGCAGCACTGTACAAACTACTTGGTAAAGTTTCATATCCTTGGTATGTCTGTCTAATGGCTGTGTTCATGTCAACCTCTGGTGGTATCTTGCTGAGTGGCATTCATTATCATTATTGTGTGTTTTTCTGTGCCATTATGAGAATGCCGAAGCTTGAATTAGGGCAAAAACAAACATTAAATTTCTTGTTAAACTTGGCAAGAGTAGAAGTGAAATCAGGAACATGTTAGTCCAAGTTTATGGGGATAATGCCATGAAGAATACAGCAGTACATAAATGAATTAAAATTTTTTCTGAGGGGAGAGAAAGCATCACTGATGAAGAGAGGTCAGGGCAGCCAGTAACAAGAAGAACTGATGAAAACATTGCAAAAATTCATCAAATTGTGTGCCAAAATTGTTGACTGACTGTGAGATGCATAGCAGACCAATTAAACATTGATAGAGAAATAGGAAAATCTTCACAGAAAATCTTGGCATGAAGAAGGCATGTGCAAAAGTGGTCCCAAAGGAGTTCACCAATGAACAAACACAAAAGAGAGTCAAAGTTTGCCAAGACCTTTTGGAGAGGCAAGATAATATTTTGGGCCACGTTATCACTGGTTATGAAACATGGGTGTACCAATATGACCCTGAAACAAAGCATCAAAGTGCACAATGGAAGTCAGCCAATTCTCCATGACCAAAAAAGTTCTATCAGTCCAAATCAAGAGTACAATGATATTGTTAAACTTTTTGATATCAGAGGGTTTGTTCATTATGAATTTGTACCAACTAAACAGTAAACCAAGTTTACTACTTGGGAGTGCTGAAAAGGCTGCATGAAAAAGTTAGACAAAAATTACCTAAACTTTTTGCCAACAACTCATGGCTATTGCATCATGACATTGCACCAGCTCACCTGGCATTGTTTGTGAGGAAATTTTTAGAGAGTGAACAAATCACTGTATTGGAACATCTTTCTTACTCACTTGACTTGGTGCCCAATGACTTATTTCTTTACCCAAAGATAAATAAAATATCAAAAGGAAGACATTTTGATGATTTCAGGACATGAAGGGTCATATGACGACAGCTCTGATGGCCATTTCAGAAAAAGAGTTCCAAAATTGCTTTGAAGGATGGCCTATGCATTGGCGTTGGTACATAACTTCCAGAGAAAATACTTTGAACGTGACCATAGTGATATTCAGTAATGAGGTATGAAGCACTTTTTCTAGGATGAATTCATGAACTTAATTATCAGACCTCATAAAAGTCCAAGAAGCACAGAGAGTTCCAAACAAGATAAACACAAACAGGCCCACACCAAGACACATCATAATTAAAATGGCAAAGGTTAAAGACAAATAGAGAATTTTAATAGCAACAATAAAAAAGCAGTTACTGTATTTTGCTATGTATAATGCACTCCTATGTATAATGTGCATCCATATTTTTGGTCCAAACTTTCAGGGAAAAACAATTTTCTTTTAAATTTTTTAATGCAAAATTTTTATTTGTTTATATTTAGATACTTGTTTTTTGTATTATAAAGGAATTTTAGCATTTATCGTTACTATCATATGCTAGGGTATTATTTGGCATATGTATATCATTGATTTCTAGAGTTACACTTTTAACTTATAAGCATAAATAAAAGAATTAAAAACATTTATATAGATACAGAATTAGTACTGCCCATGTATAATGCACATCCTTATTTTTACCTCATAAATTTAGGCAAAACTGTGTGCACTATACACAGAAAAGTACAGCAGTTACCTACTAGGTCACTCCCATAAGACTGCCAGCTGATTTCTCAACAAAACTTCGCAGGCCAGAAGGGATTGGCACAAAATATTCAAAGAGATGAAAAGCAAGGGCACACAACCAAGACTACTCTACAGCAAGGCTATCATTTAAAATTAGGAGAGATGATGAGCTTTCCAGACAAGAAAAAGCTAAAGGAGTTCATCAACTTCAAACCAGTATTACAAGACATATTTTAAGGGAGCTCCTTTGAGAAGCAAGGGTGAGGGGGGAAAGAACATAAATAGGAACAATAAAATGGCAATAACTAAGTGCCTATCAGTAATCAGTTTAAATGTAAATGGATTAAATGATCTCATCAAAAGACATGGTGAACCTGAATAAATAAGAATACAAGATCCATACGTAAGCTGTCTACAAGAGACTCATTTCAGATCAAAAGACACACACAGACTGCACATAAAGGAATGTAAAAATATATTTTATGCAAGTGAAAATTTTAAAACAGCTGGAGTAGCAACAGAAAAAATAAACTTTAAAACAAAGGCTGTAGTAAGAGACAAAGAAGGACATTTCATGATGATAAAGAGATCGATCCAATAACATAGCTGTTGTAAACTTTTATACACCCACAGTGGAGTGCTAAATATTTAAAGCAAATATTGATGGACATAAAAGGAAAGATCAATGGCAAGAGAGTCATAATAGAGGACTTTAACATCAATAGATATTAATAGATCTTCCACACAGAAAAATCAACAAGAAAAAAAACACAGTAGCCTTAAATGACAAATTAGACCAGATTAATTTAATTGATATTTTTAGCTGGTTCTTTGAAAACATAAACAAAATGATGAACCTTTAACCACATTCATCAAGAAAGAAACAGGACCCAAAAATATAAAATCAGAAATGAAAAAGAAGTGACAACTAATACCATAGAAATATAAAGGATTATAAGAAAATCTATGAACAATTATATGTCGACAAATTCAACAATGTGGAAGAATGGATAAATTCCTGGAAATATACAATCTTTTCTGACTAAATCAGGAAGCTGAAAATCTGAAAAGACTAATTAGTATTGACAAAATTGAATTAGTAATAAAAAAAAAAACTCCCAACAAACAAAAATCCTGGACAAGATGGCTTCATAGGGGAATTTCACAAAGCATTCAAAGAATTAACACCTATCCTTGAACTATCTCAAAAAATTAAGAGGAAGGAAGGCTCCCAAACTCATTCTACAAAGCCATCATCACCTATTCCAAAACCAGACAAAGACATTACAAAAATAAAAATGTGTAAGCCAATATCTTTAATAAACATAGATGTAAAAATTCTCAACAAAATACAGAGGATACCAAAAATATGTATATACATTTTAAGAAAGGAGAAAACTGTATTAAAATTGCAATACTCAATATATACCAATAACAAAAGATGAATACAAGTCACATTTGATTTATGCAATTATAAGAAGTGCTCAAAGTGGTTACCATCAGCATCTAGACACTTCTGATTATAGCAAAATACTGCTTGAGCAATGCTGACCAAAATGTCCACTTGTATCATTAAGCACACCATCTCAATTTCTTCCCAAAGTACCACCAGTGTAGCAGGTTTGCTATGGTACACCACATACTTTATGTCTCCCATAGGTAGAGTCAAGGGGTTTTAAGCTAGAAGAACATGAAGGATATTCAAATAATGTACTCAAATTTCAAATACCACTTCAAAATTGTCTTGCATTCCTCCAGTGACAACCGTGCTTCTGCTATATTTTTTACTGTCCTGCCTGTCACATGGTGATGCTAGCATTCATTTGATTAATGCTATCTTTTGAGCAAATATCATACTACACATTGCTACCATAATTCAATTTAACTTTGAAAAGTAATACATAGATAACATCTCTTAAAATGTTTATATACTTTTCTGGCACCCCAGTATTATCAAACTATATTTGGTAATACGTTAAAAAGATCATACAGGCATGAATAAGCCAGACAGAAAAAACAAAGAAATGTATGACTTCACTCATAAGTGGAATATAAAACTGAAAGCAACAAAGAGAAAAGAAATGAACAAACAAACAAACAACCCACGGACACAATCAATAGTTCAATGGTTATTTGGGAATGAGTGGGTTAGGGAGGGGAGATAGGGGAGGGGGTGGGAGAGGAGGGAGGGGAAGCTAAATATAAGGTGATGGAAAGAGAACTCACACTGGGTGGTGAACTTATTATACAACAAGTTGACAATGCACTGTAGAATTGTATGCCTGAGACCTATGTAATCCTTGCTAACAGATGTCACCCCAATAAGTCTAACAATAAAAATGAATTTAAAAAGTTAAAAAAAAAAAAAAAAGATCATACAGGGAGTACAACAAAATGGTGACATGAGAGGGACCTCTGAAAAAATCTGCAGATTGCAAATAATAAAAGACCTATATCTCAACCAAGGACCCTCTAGACAATGTACAACCACAGCTAAGAAACCCACTTGTCATATTAAGATACCTGCAGGTGGGAAGAAGGTTAAACAAAGGAAAAACAAAAGAAAGTGTGGAGACCTGGCCATGCACAGGTCCCCATTTGGAACTCTACTGCTGAAGGAGGGAGGAGGAAGAAGGTGATGGGAGAGTGTTCTGGATCTCACTCAATCTGTGGGGCAGAAGAAAATAGGCCCAGAGGCAGGGGCGTGGGATACCACAACCAGACCTCACTGTTGCCCCCAGGAGGTGTGGACCACTCTACAAAATGCAGTGGCTGAACTTCACTCCAGTTCCCAGAAAAGGGGGAGTGACTTGGTGTTGAGGAGCCACCGCACCAACGCTCTGGCTGGGAAAGAGAAGGAGAGAGACAGCTGCACATGTGTTCCTCGCCCCACAAACCAGTATGATCTGAAAGACCAGCATATAGGCCTGACCCCAACGTCATGGCAGAATCTGCACACAGGACAAACCAAGAATAGAAAGACACAATCATGCCCAAACTCCCTGCACAACTCCCAGAGCCACAGGAAGAAAACAAAGTAGCAAATGCCCCTCCCCTGCAGACCTCTGCCTCCCCAATATTAGCAGTGAACACCAAAGAAACTGCAGCAGCAAGGAGAGAGGCTGACAAAACAAGAAATCAGAAAAAGGGAGCTAAAAATAAATCCAAACTACAGATAAAAAAAGTAAAAGAGATAGAGACAGATGACCAATCAGAAATAGAGCTTAAAGCGATGATTATAAAAATGCTTAA